>QVNV01017874.1:0-50052 GCA_014825455.1 Pseudomyrmex pallidus | reverse complement strand
CGCTATAGATTCGATGGCTACAACGTAAGCTGCGGCTCGCCATAATTTTCGTATCGCGGTTTTCCCAAAGAATAGAATTGGGTTGGCAGGGGCCAGGCGATTTTCCCGATCAACAAACGTGTTTACACGCCTAACGATCGTACCTCGCGGGGTGGAAAGAACGGTGGGTGTGGGGCGCAGCAGCAGTAGCAGCAGCAGCCGCCGCCGGCGGGAACTTTGTTCGCTCCTGTCCTGGGAAATATCGCGGAAGGAACATCTGTGCGCTCGTTTCTTTGCCTCTCCCCGAGGATCCTCCGGCGTAGACGGGCAATAAACCATAAGTCGGTGACGGCTCGAGGAAAACTCCTCGAGTGCTTGTTTCCTGTATTCTCTCCGCTCGACCGACAGAGGCATCTCTTCTGTAAAAGACGCCACCCTTTCTTTCTCCTTCCCTGTTCTTTCCACCATCTGCGCGAAAGCGCCTGCACCCCCGCTTTTAATCGTTATTGTCCTAATGTTACCGTAACGACGCACTGCGGCACTCGCTTCTTTCTCTACCGAGGAGGGGGGTTGGTTGGTCGCCCTTGCTCCGTCCGAGGGATAATCCTGAATTTCGCATTATAGCCGCAATTCGCACGATTCGCCGCGTCTCTCGCATTCGGCGACCCTTGATGTCCCCCTCCTACACGTGTGTGTTTCCACCCCCGCTCGTATCCCTCACGAGTCCGCTTTTCACCGTCCCTCGTGACGGTGTACGCCATTATGTTTACTCGATGTATATTTAAACCCTTGCGCCGACGATTTATGAGATCTTGTAATTACTTGAAAGAGGAATTTATTACTGCGGCAATTCAGAGATTTAATTGGGGGCTTATTATGCGGCAGCGGGACGATCGACACGAAGCCTTTTGTTCCGAGCGATTCCCGCGAGTATAGATAGAGAATTACGTTCTAGAAATATATTTTTGCAAATGAGATCTCCCTTTCTCTCTTTCACTCTCTGTCGAATGCACACAGTCGATTTCTAGTTCTCTCTGCATAATAATCTTTGCATAAGAATCACATTTCTTAAGTCACACTAATTTATTTTCGCGTCGATTATTTGTAAGACAAACTGTTTAAGAACTAATGAGCGTCCGGGAACGATCAAAAGAGAACAATTTACGAGAATAATAAAACGATACGTTTAATGATCGACTTGAGAAATAGATTTGTTTAAATTATTCAGAGAGCGCGTATATATATATGTGCACGTAAAACAGAAATAATCGCGATATGAAACATCCAATATTTCAATTATCTTGATGCCGCGTACATGTACACTCGCACACATGCACGCGTGGAAACACGCGTCCCAACGCGCGGGCGCGCGCGCGCGATCGAAGATAACGATCCTGAAATGCAAGAGGGTCCTTTGAGACTTATGTGACATCTGTCGAGGGGTGTAGGTCCGAGATGTAATAATGCCGTATTACAAGCGTCAAACCGCACAATGCTGTCTCTAAGCAACGCGATCGCGATTGTTGCACGAAAGTCGCGCGACCAAACGGGGATCGCTTTCGAAAAATTTATCATTTACGTTCCGTTTATCTTCAATCTTGGATTTTATCTTTTCTCGCGCACATACAATTTACGATCGCGAGATTGTTGAACTGAAATTGCAATGTTTTTTTTTTTTTTTTTAAATCGAATATCTGTTACATCGCGCGTATCTTATATTATCAAAATATTATCGTTGTTCTGGCATTCTTCCTGTCGTTTGACTCTCGCGATCTCTCCTCACATTGAACACACCGTGGCGATATAACCGTATTTTTCGTTCTCTCTCTCTCTCTCTCTTTCTAATCATACATACCTGCTGCCTCCTGATGCAGCGAGACAAGCGCACGAGGGGAGTGACTCGGAGCTATAATTTGCATAACTTGCGCGCGCGGCTTTTCTACGATGAAAACGCTCGGCGATGATGCCTGCGTGGCGCTGTTCACTTGGAGAAAATTTACGACCGCGCGATAGGCGACAAATCAGCGAACGACTGATTTGTTTGCCGCCTCGTATAACGTAACATCGATAGCGAGTTGTTATTTTCATAATCGAGTTTCTATGACGCTACGTAACACTTAAATCGTCGAGTACTTTGCACCCTATTCGCTATTCTCGGATACATGTCTTCAATCATCGCCCGACGTTTTTCCGTTCTTGTTATACGACTCGATTTATCGGAATTCGATGGCTTCTCGATTTTCCTATTAGCAGAACGCGCGACTTTTCTCATGCAACAACAGAGCGT
This sequence comes from Pseudomyrmex pallidus, assembly GCA_014825455.1. Taxonomy (NCBI): domain Eukaryota; kingdom Metazoa; phylum Arthropoda; class Insecta; order Hymenoptera; family Formicidae; genus Pseudomyrmex; species Pseudomyrmex pallidus. The sequence continues at coordinate 47,786 of QVNV01017874.1, read as the reverse complement.
CAATGTTTTGTGTAGCCGTTTGTTTAAATTTAATTGCTATTCCGATTTCTCCGGAAGACGTCGTCTTGTTTCTTAGCAATAAGCAGAGACTTTTTTTAAGTCCAGTTTTACTTTAAAATCGAAACTTGAGATTTCTAAATCGGATGCGAGTCACATTTGTTATTAGTAGTGACAAAAAAAACGATATCTCGACATGTTCCGGTTTTTTTTTTTTAGAAGCGTGTAATTGTTGTTGCAAGCGTCAAGTTAACGAAAATCAGCTGGGATGATCGCGCGGATATACTCCGCGGAACGAGCGCGTTCCCGCCGCAACTCGCGGCCATTTTTAATTCGGTCGTTTTTAATTCCCCGCTGCCGCTGCTGCTCGCTCGCACGTCGCGTTTTTCGAATTACGCCTCGCGTCGCGTATCTCACCGACGGGATCTGCCCGCCGTTATTATTATGCTCCTTTCTCCGGACCCTCTCCTGCCCCCTTCCTCCCCCCCTCGTCCCCCTTTAGGTTAGGCCGTAAAGCGGGGACGGTGCCTCGGAAACCCTTCGCCTTTGTTCGCGCGCGCTGGCAATAAAAAGACGGCCCATTACTATTGTGATCGTTGTTGTTATTACCGTCGTTATTAGTAAGCGAGCGAGCGAGCGAGAATGAGCGAGAACGACGAGCGGACGCTGAGAATTTCACGGACTCTTCTGCAGCCACGTCGGATGCTGCGAGCGAGAGAGTTCACTGCGCTGTTGTTCGCAAAACGTCCGAGTGCTAATCTTTTCTTTTTTCTCATCTACGATGACAATTCAGGAATTTTACGAGCGATTAAATAAAGAAAGAGACTTGTTGTTTCTTCTTTTATTTTTATTTTTTATTTTTTTCTGCTCAAGTGAAGAATTCTCGCGTTTCTGTGGAAAACTTTGTATCGATTCTTTTTCGTATATACGAAGAAGTAGCGAGAGCGGACAATGGCATGCGCAGGAAGACATTCGAGGCGCGAAGACGTCGTTCGTCATGGTAGCTCTTTCTTTCTCTCTCTCCTCGCGCAGTTTCCGTTTTATGCTCGCAGTGCTGCCCGACGCGATCGCGAGCTAAACTTGAGCTACGGGACGTGTAATTTCGGTCTTCTTCTTGAAACAGGTTTTACGCTCGTCCCTCCGGGGTTACCGCGCTCCCAGGGTTGTACGTATTTTCTCCCGCTTTGCGGAGCGTAAAACGAGAACCACTACCTTATACCCGCATCACGAGGATATTAAATAACTACCGTTCTCGTGATCGACCGCTTCTTTCCGAATTCACGACGGGATTTAAAGTCCGGGTTTCGCGACGACGCGAATCAGACCGTCCCGAAATCGCGGACAACTTTAATCACCGACGGCGTTTTCCGACGGTAAACTCCGGTGTCCCCGTAAGGTCCGGAGACACGGAGACGGGACTAATGACAGTCACTGTGTAATAAGGGGGTATCGTGAGTTCGGACGAAGTTTGACTTTCGAGCAGTTCCGGAAGCAAGCGAGAGGACAGTTTAAGCTAACTTGGAGCGCGATGAATTAAGAATGCGTCACATACATTCATTCGGGGTTCCGACCCGATTTTTCTCCCCGGGGGTTTTATTTCATCCGAGGGATTTATTTCTCTCCCGGATTCTCTCTCGTCGTTAATCTCGTACGTCCAGTCTCGCGCTTTTCCTTGGCAGAGAGAAAAAAAAAAAAAAAGAAAATGCGCTTTGTCTGAAATTCTGCATTTCCATTTTGCCGATCCGAAAGTTTATTTGCCAAACGCGAAAGAACAAGAATAATATTTGATCGCATAAATCACGTCGGTGTTTTACATTAAAAAAAAAAAAAAAAAATTCTACGTTTGTTCTAAAGGTGCACACGCTTACGCGATGGATTAGAAGAATTGAAAAGTATGCAACTACTCGAAGGTTTATTCAGCTTGTATTATCGATTGGCTGATTTATTATACACGTCTGAATGTTTGAGCCGCCTAAGAGACCCCGCGGGTTAAATGCTATTTCAGTATTGAGTAATTATCGCGTATCAAATTGCACGAGGCAGATCAAGATTCGACACGCCGAATGCATAAATTCCTTTGTCGTCTACGCAAGCGACGCGGAGAAAGGAAACTAGCGATTGTTCTCATCAAGGCAGACAGCGATATGTAAATTGTTATTGCAAAGCGACAAGATTTACAGCGCGTGTGATACCGAGATTCGCGATGATTCATTCAAATGTCCTTGTTTATAAAAAAAATACCGTGGTTAAATAATTAATCTCTCGCGAGAAAGGCGAAACAAGGACGATTCGGGGAAACGAATCGACCGATCGCGCTCAAAGCCGTGCCACTCGCGTTTATCTCGCGTTTGCATCGCAAAAATCGATCTCTCGAATTTCTCCTTCAGCGAGCGGAGATCGCGCAGCATCGATAACGGCGACGGACAATTAGCCGTTTTCTCGATATCGAGCGGAGGCGTAAGAACGCCGGATCTCTACGAAGGGCGATTGAGAAGAAAAGCGAGACGAGGAACACACGAAGGGAAACGACACAGAGAAGGGGGGGGGGATACATGGAGAAAGCGAGCAATGACGTGTTCGGTAATTAGCGTATTATGCATTCGGCCACGTTTGATTTATCGAGAAGGGGAACAGGATGTGCCCCCGGGGCGCACCCAGGTTCATCTCACGCAAGTGCTCTGCTCTCTCTCTCTCTCCCCCCTCCTAATCCGCTTCCTTCTCTTCCTTCTTTCTCTTCTGAGATCTTTCTGTTCTTTGGTGCGCGCATTTCTTTCTTTGCTCCTTCTCTCTTTGATTCCAGAAGAAAGAAGAGTTTGGCACTTCGCTCTTTACTTTCTTCTTATAGTTTTGTCTGAATTTGTTTTCTTTGTTTCTCACTTCGTTTAATTAATCTTCAATGAAGTTTAAGAGGATATTGTTTTTCCAAAAGTAAACTTTATCCTATGTGTGCTTTGTATTTTCTCAACATTTTCGATTCTCTGAAAGTTTTTATACGTAATGTTAAATTTTTTTTCAAGTGCCACTTCAAATTGCAAATTACGATTTTCAATTTTGTTTGAATCAATAAACTTGTACATTTTTATTTCTCTTTCTTTTGCTGCAACTCTCTTCAGCGTTAACTTTCCAGAATTGAATCTCTCACTTTACCTCTTTCTCTCTCTTTCTCTTTCGTTATATTCTCTTTCCCTCTCAATTCTTTTCCCGTCCGTATTCCTCAGTTCTCCATGTTTTGCCCGGTCTTTTCCTCTCGCTCTTCTCTTTATTCTTTTTTTTCCCCGTCCTCCGCAGCTCGACCGCCCATCCTTCTCACTAACGCACGGAATCCCTCCGCCCTTGCCTGTTCATCGCAATCCTCCTTTCCTCCTCTATTCAGTCGAGGGGGCCCTCTCCCTACCCTTTTTTCCTTCTCTTCGTTCTTACCTATACCTCCCCGCCATTATCCGCTTTCATTGGCCTTCGGTGCCCCGCCGCGGCAATAGCGGAGAGCGGCTCCCTTACCTTCACGTCTGGGGATAAGTACGGGTTTGTATGAGATATCCCCCTGGGTTCCAGCGACGCCGAGAGTTTTCGATACCGATCCGCCATCGCGCGCGCGATCCTCCACGATCGCGATTTATTCGGTGCCAACCGGCTCCGTGCGTCTGCGGCATTTCATAAATGATTTTTGTCTCCGCCAATTTCACGCGCGTTTCTCTGTGTTGCGCGGAGATATTAATTTATAGTTCTTCAAATCCAACGAGAATATATGATTATATTATTATCTGAATATATCTCCCGTCGATGAGTTTATTTAGATGTCATAATTCGTAGGACGCGTCAATTAGCTGAATAATTGTGAATGGTTCACAATGGTGCGTCTCTTTGCGAGAGAATTATTTATTTTTTCGAGTTGTTTGTACAATTGAGATTTATACGACAGAGCGAATAGAAAGAGAGGATATTTCGCGAATCGTTCATTTATCAGATCCGAGGTTTTATGAGCTGTACAAATCCGCAAGAAAACGAACGACTGAATTTCAGACTCGTGTACTCGCGTTCCTTTAGAAATTCTGTTTCTCTCTCTTTCTCTATCTCTAAAAATTCCGTTTACCTCACCAATTTCTATTGATCAAATAAACCATATCTCAACTTGCGGCGCGCTTCTTTAATGCTTCTTCACGAAGAAGATGCGAATTTACTCGACTACTCTGTACACTCGCGCATCTCTCAAAGATCAAGTGGCACTCTTATATATCTACCTGCCGATCCATTCCGCAGGCGGTTTACTTAGGCACCGAACATGGCCAATCGTATACACAACAAACCGGTCGCCATCTCTCTTCGCTACGGCGATTTAGTCGTTTCGAAAATATTTTTCCGCCGAGTCGATGAAACTTTTTCCGGACGAGGGAAAACACTTCGCTGGCCAAGAGCCAAGCGGCATGCGGTCGGATGCACCGGCAAGGAAAGAAGCGGGGGGTTCGGGTTTCGAGTTTGCGAAGGAGTTTCGAGAACTCGAAAGTTGGGATGGGGGAGAAAAACGAGGCGCGAAAGCCGATCGGCTCGTCTCGCGTACAGGCAATCGTACCTCTTCGAGGAGTCGTCCTTTTCCGAAGAGCGAATCGAGAAACGCGCCGATGCCGTCTCCGCTCGACGGAAAACTTCCCTGAGCGAGGGCATCGGCAAACAAACTCTCGGACGTTTTTCGTCTCAAAACAAACCGGCTGCTTCTCGAATACGTAACGCGAGTCGCGGCGGAATCCTCACCTTATTCTTCCTCGCGAGAAATGCGATTGGTTTCTTTCCGAGAGATGCTGATTGAAATTTTTTTTCTAAATTCAATAGAAAAAACTTTCTAATGTGATTGAATATAAATTTATGGTATGTCTCGAATCTGAAAACAAAAAAAAAAAAAAAAACGCGTCGCGAGACGAGACTGCGTTCCCTCGCGTATCTCTTTTTTGCAGAACACAGATCTGAGAGATCCCCGTAAGACCCTCGCGAGACAAGGGTAGCATCGCGATGAATAACGCGATAAAAATAGGAGGATGTCGGAGATCCTCTACCCTTTTCGCGTTGTCGCGGTGGGGTGACTTTTATGCAAACGATCACCAGTGTACTGCGCGTCAGCGTTTTTCTCGGATGTGCCTACGCCCTGCACTTTCCGTGCATCGGACGGGTCGTTAAGAAATTTCAACCCTTTACGACCCTTTATATGCCGAGATACTCAACCTGACATGACGCGTGCAGGATACTTACTGCATATCCTTTTGAAACAAAAAAACATTACGTCGCAATTACTTTTTCGTGAAACGTATTTAGCAAAAGTGCAACTTTTTACGTATAGGCAAGCAAAAGAGAAGGAACAAAGTTTGAAAATTCGCACAAGTTATCTATCAGAATTTTATAAAGAATATTCTTTCGTGCAACACACACATTTCTCAGTTAAAAAAAAAAATCAGAAAATAATTATATCGATGACTTTGCTGAGCGATTTATCGCGTTAAAGATACCTTTCCATCGGATAAAACCGCACGTGCTGAGAGTGAAAACAAAGATAATAAAGGGGTGCGGGAGATCGAGATGGAGGCTGACGATGCATCACGCTACGCGGGCATAAAAACAAATTTCATTAAGATCGCGATAGAGAGAGAAAAAGAGGGAGAGTAAGAGAGAGAGAAGGAGATGGCGGCCGTAAAGTGCGAGATGAATCCGATATCGGTGTCGCGTCTCGGTTTAAACTGCAGAACTCGCGAAATCACTCGGAGGCATCTTTAACGACTGGATCAAGCCAGGGCGGGGTTGCCGAGATCGGCCTCCCTTCTCCCAAGAGAGCTATTATTGATATAATCACCCCAGTCGTGCGTGTCACCCTTGTGCGGCGACAAAGTCATCTACCTTAGACCCTATTATTGTTACTACATGGCGCGTTGCTACACACAAGGTTTGCTTGTCACAAAGCTTACGTATTAGAAAAATCGATCGGAGTGTCCTTCGTCCTGGTGCGTCGCGTCGGAGCTATTTTGAGAACGTCAGTAGAGTTGAATAACGAATTGTCGTCGTTAATGATAGCGTTTCCGTAATATAGTCCCGTTGAAAGTGCGTTATCACGAAGGATGACAGGGATTTGATAGAGGACAGAGGGAGAGAAAGAGAGAGAAGGAGAAAGAAAAAGAGAGACAGAGAAGCTCTTCAGGGTCCTTATTATAGATATAATCGGTTCGTCCGTGCGTGCAGCCCCTGATATTACGTTGATTCGCCTTGCCCTCATTGAGTCCGTCAGTGATGTTACTTGTCTGATAGACACACAATTTTGCTCGGATTGCGTATACGCAATCCGATATTTTTTTTGTTTCATTTTTTCATATTACGTCGATTGAAATAATTTGTTTATTAAATATATACATCGTATATAGATAAGAAAATCGAACGAAAAAACTAACAAAACAACCGAGTTTTTACACGCGTATTAATTTCTACTTTGCCTAACTATTGACACAATTTTTTATAATCGCGCGAAAACACTAGAGAGGATGTGTCGTGTTTTTACGATGATACGTAGAAATCGCGATCGCGTTTACGCAGATGCCGCGTTCAAAAGGCATCTTGCCTTTTACTGCAACGCCGTGTTTTCCGCTCGATGCCGTTGAATCTCGCAGAATGTGCATCGTTTCACATCTCTCGGTTTTCGCTGTAAAATTATTTCAACTGCCGCGCACGTCAGACGTTCCGAAGAAAACGTGTTCCGTAAAGGGGGATAAGAAGCGCGCGCGCTGTTTTCGTCTCTTTCTCTCGCGGTGTGTTAACGTTACTTTAAACGGACCAGCCCTTGCGGGTTACTGGAACGTCGTCATTATTTTCTTCCGCTCGAGGAGTATTTTAACATGAACGCGCCCTTGGTAATCCTTTGCTCTCGAGTCAGTACTTTGAGCCTCGCGCGCGAAGTTGCGAAATTTCTAAATATCTTTCTAATTCATGCATACGAGCGTAAGCAGATGTTTCATGAATCACGTAAACGACGGTGACGAAATATTATTTCAGTCAAGTTAGAAGAGAATGTTAATTAAGCACCACTATACGTATGTGAATTTAAACTTTGTGAAACGGCGATATGAGATGAAAAGTAACCGCAAGAGGGAACTCGTTAAAGTTATATTTGCTTCTCATTTCGTAGCAATTGGTAATAAAAACCAGCGAGGCGTTTCAAAGATACACAATGATCAGTTAAACGCGTTTCTATTTTAACAAATAATATTTTTCTCACCGTTTATGACGTTCGTGTGAGAAAAACGATCATTATTCCTTCTTACACAACCATGTAAACGTTAATTAATCTCGTTAATTAATATTTTTACTCAAAAGAATTGATTTTTTTATATAATATATATTTTTTTATTTAATTCTCCGATTTGATACCTACGCATTATTGATTTGCGCATAAGTAATTCTCGAACTAGTCCTCGTCTCTCGCGCAGCCGCGTGATTACAGTTCTATACTCGATCGTTTGTTCCGACAATAACGCAAAGATGTATCGCGTTTACGGTCGTTTCACTCCATTAGCGTTGCCGCGTGTCGGCGGCAAAACACATGTTTCCCGCCACCGGCGTTGCCGGTAAGAAGAAACATACTCGCAAGCCAGTTCTTAGTGTTATGATGTCTGAAATCCTCGTCGAGATGATACATCCTAAATCAAGACGCGGGTTAATAAAGCCTTCGCGTAGCCTGGTTTTGCGCGCGCGGTTATTCCACGGGTAATAAAGCTCGTTTACGACACCCTCGACGCGACACCGTTCTTCCGTTTCTTTCTCGGGGGGTTGCTTGGAAGCTTTTCCGTTTATATCCATTCCATGGAGTACATCCATATGATTCCCGATATAAGCAGAATATAACTTTTATTCTGATGGAACTCGATAAACGTAGAAACTCGTATAACAAAGTAGCTTTTTGTTGTGTACTTTTTTAAATTAAACGTGAAAATCGAGAGATTAACAAGGCACAGGTAATTTTGAATTTTTAAAGTTTGCTCTCAAGTGCTTTGTTACTTTTAATTGATTTCTACCGATTGATTGAGTTTTAATATATCGTGTTGATATTCTCTTGTTGAGATGCGAGCTACAGGTGTAGGTATTTGCATTGTATTTTACGCATGAGAGGATCAAGAATGTAAACCGATTTCAATATTTAAGAACTGGTCGACATCCCGCTCGTGTCACATTTATCGCTTTCGGAAGCCGCGAAAATTGTCCCGCGGAGGCTCGTCATCCGTCAAATCGTCGACTTTTCACGGAACGACCGCTCTTCTCCCTCTCGAATAACGACGTCATTACTTTGCTCGTCGTAAGACCGCGCGTAAATGGCACCGAATAGGCTCACGCCGCTGATTCTTCCCCGAGCCCTTCGTCTTGTCGGCCTTCTACGATCGTCACTGTCGAATCTGAAGTGGCTTCTAAATCTCGAACGGTAGAGCCGCTGCCGCACCGAATGGATCGTTACTCGTGCGTAATTGTCGTGTGTACGCGCGCTTACGAACGAACGTCACGCGTGCCTCGCGCGTCCTTGATTGCGCGTAAACGCGGTCCACGATCTACCGGCGCGACGGTAGGTGAAGGGAAACAAAATTTATTACGGAACTCGTAATCGCGCGCGATTTTGAGAGAATCTCGATGAGTACATGATTATCTCATATTTTATATTTTACAATCTGAAGAGTCTCGAATATGGAAATTATTAAAATATAAAATAATCCGTGCAATCACGAGAAAATACTCTAAAAAATATGTTATCGAGTTCACACTTATGTAGTTTCCGCGCGTTTCCGGGAAAACTAATTGCCCGATCATAATGGAAACAGTCGGTAAACGATGCGGCGATATAAACGCGATATCGGTCATTGAGTGGCATATATCCGTTTCTGGTACACTTTCGTCCGGTATTAATGTGGCTTTAACGGGGCCACCCTCGTCGTTGCGGGAAGGACACGCCATTCTCGCGTTACCGTCCCCCACGATAGTAGAAACGGAAAGAGACAGAGCGGGAAGATAGAAAGCGCAGGGTGGGGCTCGTGCGTTGTGTGTTCCGGTCAGTCTCTCTTCTCCCGTCGTGGCCTCGGCGTGCCCCTTAGTAATTTATGTTTGCTTTATGGCCAGGAGAATAAGGAAGCGTCTTATTAAAGACAGCCGCGTTGCTGCTCACGAGCTGCGGACGAACATGGCCGCCGCGAAATATTGTCTCTGCCTTTCGACGTGCTATACGTGCAAGCATCTGGTAATAATGGATCCGCGGTACCGACGCGTGCTGCAAATATTTTTCAGGCCTGATCTACCTGTAATCGAAAAATTAATTTTTCTCGCGTGCTCCTTCAAGCTCACGAATCGACATACACTTTTTTTTTTATTTTATTTTTATTTTATGTTTTACTGCTTTTTTACTTTTGTCGTTTTAAATACTTTATTACATTTCAACGCGCGCTGTATTACAATTTGTTTTTCACGTCAAAAGATTATTTCCGTTGAGTGAATAAAATAAAAACAAAATTAAGTTTTTTCGCTGTGGCAATTTACTTTGACATATGGTGGGTAATTTATTTTCCGGAACGAAATTTAAATCGGCTTCTTGTTCGAGCAATTTTTGTACGATCCGGAACGAAATCTGTGAAGAAGTAGGTCGACAGATTCGATTCAACGGAAATTTTCCGGATCGCTTTTTGGGATCGGCGTTTGCGCGCCGATTACGAGAATGCGTTTCCACGTTATTAACCTGCAGGTGATAGCGACACAAAAGTAGTAGGTAGGTACCGGGTGTGTAGCACGCGGGGCACAGTCCAAAACTAGAGAGCATAAATCCGCTTATCCCAGCTAACAGCGCCGACGTCCGGCAAACAAAGCTACAGGGTTCTCCCGTGGGACTTCACATGCTGACGTGCCGACGAGAGAATTCTCAGGTAGATTTCAGGTAATCCTGCTGCCGTCGCGGGCGCATGGCTTTCGGAAAGAACGGTGCAGGCGCTGCATAGGCGCGGAATAAGGTTTCCCTCGGGGTCACACGTCTCAAATATATACGAAAAGAAAGACTCTCGCCTGCTTCCGAAAAAGGAGCTCCAAGATATTCGACTCGCCAAAAGCTGCCGAGAATATACGACGCGTTGTAAAGCAACTATTACGAAAGCGATACACGTGCGCGAATTGTTATACGCGATAAAAAATTGCGTCAATATAAAATTCTGATCACAATTTTACAGATATGAATTTTTTATACATGTAGCAACACAGTAGAAAAAATATATAAGTTTTTCAAAAATATTTTATCGTGTTAGACGTTCGTTGGAATATTCGCGTTTATCGAGAAAATTGTCGCCAATCATTTCTCGCGCGAAGACGACAACGCGTCCATTGTTCGTTCTCGCAGATTGACGCGAGAGAAAAGCCGATCTCTCGTTGTGTACAGGTCGCGGTTCTTGCATTTTACATAAACGTCACGAGTAAGGTTATTTCTGTGGGCCAGCGAAGGCCACGAGACCCATTAGATTCGCTATCTCGTTGAAGAGCGGGCCCGGCTCTCACTTTTATGGCGAATCGCTTTTAGCAAATATCTAAATGACGATTTCTCGACTAAGCGACTCATCCCCTCTCACCGCTTACCGGCCGATCGTTTTCGACTTTTTTAATGCTTTCCATTACGGATAAGCCGCGGCCTCGAAAATGTAGACACTAGCGGAATATACCGAGCCGCGTCATTCTCGCTTTTAGTCTGCGAAAGCCGATCTTACCGCGTCGACAGCTGAACAAATCGCGGAATTAATTTTGCTGGCGCAACGCGACGACGTTACCGATAGCGGCGACGTATAAATCTCGGAATGTGCGGTACGTGCGATATGTGTATGCGTGCGTGCGTGTATGTGTGTGAGTGTGTGTGTATGTCCCGCAGTTACCTCTACGAGCTTCATATTTACTTTTAGCTGGCGAGCGCCAGCTAATATTCTGAATAATTATTTCTGTTTGCTGCTTTCGGTATTACCTCGGACGAAATTTGCGGGATTAAATTTCAATGGCTGCACTGTATTACGAGAAATTCCGGTTACCTTCCTGAAGGTTTTCGTTTTGCTAAGAATATAATTAAGTTAAAATTAAATAGCGCGGTTACACGCGTATTTTGGAAAAATTAAAACGCGACGATCCCTTTAATATCGTAATTACCACAAAATTCATTCCGACTCTTGATTTATTTCACTTTATTTGCGTTAGTTAAACTCTACGAATTCTATATATTTTATTTTATTTTATTCTTTCTGTTGGTGTAACAATACGCGCAAATGTTGTCAGCATCTTCGGTAATGGGAGATGTCGGGAACTGCTGTCCGAAACAGGAGAGAGATATAGACGCGAGAAACAAGCAGGGACAACTGCACGCGCGCGCTGAAATGTATTCCAACAATTCGCAATCAAAATCCGTAAACCGCTCGCCGAACAATGTTTGCCGACGATGTTTGCAGGGGCCGGGTACTAGGCCGTGCGAAGCCGAGAGCCGCGTTCTTGATCGGGGCCGCGCGCGTCGATCGTCGGCGAGGGTATTAAAGGGACGTTAATCGTCGCGGCCGGCGAACAATGGCGACATCGAAATTACAGGTATACGCCCGGCTCGCGCGCGGCTCGGCGCGATCCTGATACATGAACGGCGTCGTACATACATACACGTATGTGCCGTGCACACTCGTATAAAGACGAGAGCTCACAAGGCGCGTTTTACGCGCGTACGTGCACGCGCTCAACCCTTCGGAATGTCGGGCGCGGCAAACGCGCGCGCTTCGGGTGCGATTCCCGCGATGCGAAACGTGTCCCCGCGCACCTTCGCCGAGGTCAGGAAAAACGCCCGGCTGGGTTCTTCTTTTTTTTTTTCCTCGTCGTTTCTCTTCCCGGGTACCATTAAGCGCGCGCACACGGATAAAGAGTTCTCGATTGAATTTTTTTTCGACGTAAATATACATCTCTCTCTCTCGAGCTCTCCAAGAGGTGCACACGTACGAGCCGACAAAAAAAGTACTAAATATTGTGCGAGTATAAAAAATTCATTTTCCTCAATTTCACGCTCAAATTCATGCGCCGTGAATATTGTGAGATTTTTTTCCAAATAGGTCAACTGTGGAAAATAATTAGGGTAACTCGGATTTTTACGCCGCGGGTCAGAAAAAATAGAAAGAGCGGCGGTAATTTGCGCGCAACTACTTTGTTTTACGTGCTTTTATGTTACATTACAGCATTGTGATTTCAGCTTAACAAAACCGTCGTAAGGTTTTAATCGATGATTCATTGCGATAAGCAGCGTAATTATTTATTACGCTGACGTAAACTGTGAAAGTTTGTGAAAGATTTTGTGGTTATTTCACGATATTTTTACCACAATTTATTTTTTCATATACACGTATCTTCTCTGACGATGTTCTTGTCTTCTTCTGTTCGACATCTCGAGATGATGAGACTCATCGCTTTGTTGTTCGATAACATGTCGCCGCTTTTGCACCTTGATTGGTTTTTATTCGTATTAGTCACGTGATTTATATCGGACATTTGAGATTTATTCGTGTATCAGTCAAGAATATTCACGCGGGTGTTTTCGAAACATGCGCCGTCGCCGCACGCCCGGGCCGAATTTACAGCCGCTATCAAATCGTGTAACAGTGCGTTAATGTAGGGAATTTAATGGCTGCTCGTGTCTCCGTGATTAATTATTCCTAAAAGCAGAAACTATTTCTGCCTCGTGCGTTACACGCGTAGTCGGGTATGTACAAACGCATATTAATCTTTATTAACACACTGCCGCGCATTCCGCACGTTGCGCAGCGGATAATTTAGTTATTCCGCAATAGTGCTTTTCATACTTTGCGCGCGATGCCGAATTACACCGTTAAGCGATAATACTCACGCACAAAGCCGGATATTCCGCTGCTCCGTGTAATTTCATATCAACACATGTAACGTTATAGCAAACGATATCGCGCGGGCGGCGGCGTGTCGCCTTAGGCCTGCGCGCATATTTACGCTGCATATTTAGCGTTTGAACGTAGCGATCCGATCGGTATCTCGTATTTACATAGAACACGATCCTCCGTGTCGAATAAATAAAATTCGGGATCGGTTAGTGTTACGTACGTAGAACCGTAACGCGGGACTAGAATTTACGAGCGCGAATTTTATACATTCACATCTTCATTAGTTGAATTTTCGGGTGGAATTTAATGATCGTCCGTCTCAGTCGGTGAAATCGTTCAGAAATATAGAAGAGAAAGAGAGAACGCCACGTTTGAAACGTTAAACGCGCACGCCGATAATGCGACTCTCCCCGGGCGCGCACATCTCGTATTCGAAACAAGATTAACATGTCGTCCAATTCGCCGATGATTCACGATCGTTCCGTCTGCTACGCGGACGAGGGATGCACCCCTCATCCCTCCCTGTCACCCCACCGGTTATTACGCAGGCTTTTAATAATAGAGACGCTCGCGTATGCACGCCTCTCGCACATAAATCTCGCGCGCGCTCTCACTCGACTTCAACGTCGGCGATTAATGCCTCTCGATAGAAATCGTTTTTTCCTCCCTCTCTTTTGTCCGCCGTGGATCCTAAGATCGAGCTAGAGAGAACAGCAATTTCTTTCGATCTTTGTGAACGCGCGTTCGAAATATTATAATATCGCGCGCGCGAGAAAGCATTTTCCTCTGCATTTTCCGCGCTCAACACTTTTAACCACGTACGTCGTGAAACAGCTCGCGTTAATTAGATTAGAAAACAGGATCTAGCCGCGAGGAATCGTGTCACGGCGAAATTCAATGTTTTGCATACTCGACGCACGTACCCGCAACAGAATATCGCGACGAAACCATGTTGTTGCGCGAGCGTACCTACGTGAAAAGGGGTTTTCATGATACAGAGCGTAATCATGCGTTCCTCTCTCGCACTGAGATATTTTTTCGTTATTCGTGTGTAATCGGTGTAACTACATTATTTTCCACGGTTGACCTGCTTAAAAAAAAAAAACATAGAAAATCTCATAAAATATTCATGCGCGTTTTTTAATGAAAATTAAACTTCAGTTAAATGCATTTTTCATAATTACGCGATTTGCTTCTTCAAAATTTCTTATTTCAATTGAGATAATTTTTATAGACAGATAAAAACACATAAAAAAAAAAAAAAAACAGATTCCGTACACACAGGCAACAAACCAAGAAAAATGCAAACAAAACTTTTTAAAGTCAGTGCGAATGTCGAAACACAAAATAATATGTTTGAGTGTGTGTGTGTGTATATACATCATGCATGTATATAATAGTTACACAAACTTTGTTGGCATATAATCAGTTATGAAATTTTAAATATAAATATTTTGTAGACACACACACTCCACGTTGGCGTATAATATTTCCCTTTAATTTCAAGAAATGTGCAATATTTGATTCAGCACGCTTGAATCAATTGGAAGGCGGTTTACATCGTGTGATGACGGAACACTTTCGGCATATGAACATCTGAGCCGCTGTGTGTACACACGGAGTGACGCTGCTCGGCATATATTTGCACCGCTTCAATACATAACCGCTCTTGTACCGGCAGTGCGCGGTAGTCGTGTTTATATCGTAAACATTCGCCGCGACCCACGTCGTATTAATAATATTCGGATCGCTGCTCGGAGTCGAGCGCCCGATCGGGGCCGCTCCTCTCGGTCGTAACCCTTTCATGCCAGTCGAGCTTGTAATCCGTCGCGCGTGTGTGTTGGAGTTATTGCATCTACAACACCGTTGGATTTAGACGACGAAATCAGCCACGCGAAGGAGTGCGCACCTACCGAAAATTGTGCAATCGCGATAATCGTTCCGAAAGAAGCGGCGACGTGACGCCGATGTAATTGAACGTTACGCGAAATCAATTTCGAGCAAGGTCGACGTGACGAAGAAAAAAAAAACACTCGAGTGAGCGAGAGAAGAACATTGGAAATTTAATTTGTCCAGAAAATTTTCGAGCGCGCACACACAATCGAGTGTTTATTTTTCGATTCTGCAAAACAACGTGCGTTCGAGGTTTAATTACGAAGTATCGAAGTCTTAAATCTTCTTACGCACATTACGGAGCGTTTTATGTTAGTTCTTGCAGCGTGGCGGCGCGATTGACATAATTTCACAGCGGCCTTCTGTACGTTCTCAAGGCGTGTTCGTTCGCACGACTCGCGCGGCAGATTTCTTTCACGTTCACGCTTCGCCAGTCGCACAATGCGAGAATTTCATCGACTTTATCGTCGATGTGCACTAACTTACGAGTTAATTGTACAACCGACCGAGAGCGCGGCCGCTCATGCGAAACGGTCATTGTCACTGACGTAACAGTCGGCTTGCATAACGAGCGTTTCGCGCTCGAGGGGCTGCGAGACCTTTGCGCGCGTAGAAAAGTCTGCGAATTATTGCAACGGTGAAAATTGAACCACCCACCGGGTCATTTGGTCAATCATCTATCTTACGTGCAATTTTGCGTACGACAGCAAAGATATAAAATATCTCACATGCCGTACAATTTTATATTTTGCTGAATGCAATAAATTTTACAAGAAGTTCAATCTCATCTTAGGAATTTGAAACGAGAAGTTTTTTTTTTCGATGTCCGTGCATAGAAACAAATTTTCCACACGAATCGTCACCCTCGGCACGCGAAACAACCCTGAGAAAACAGGGAGGACCAGCGCGGCGGACGCTAATGAAAGCAGCTAATTAAAATTAAATTAGGATTAATTAGGGATCCGGACTCGTCGAACGCGAAATTAATTTCTCGTCGGAGTTTCGGGGATCATCGGGAAGGGGGTTTCGTATTTTCCCCCGATGGTAGAAAGCAGCCACCAGTATTGCCTAGGAAGGGGTGAGAGAAATAATATTTGTTACACTCCAGAACTGAAAATCCTTTTTCATGTAATAACTGTGCAACAAGCGAAAAAAGCTAAAACTGTCGGGTTTAAAGAACGTTGTTTATTAACTTTTGTTAATATTTTAGAGTAAAGACTCTAAAAAAGCTAGAAGAGAATTAAAATAATTTAAACTGTTCGACTGTCGCTAAAAAATTATAATCACATGAATTTTTAAATGACATTCTTGGCGCGGCAAATAGATTTCAGAGAATCATTTAGTCGCTCCCGAACACTGTACACTATTTGTTTTTAAAACTAACCGGAAGTCCGCTGTGTAAATAGAGGAAGTGACGAAGTGCGGCGAAAGAAAGAGGTCAGAAAGAAGGGAGGTGAGAGAAGGAGAGAGAGAGATGGAACAACGCACGTTGCTCCTACCGAGCATAATTCGAATGGCCGCTCGTGGTACATATATATATATGTATGTATGTCCGATCTGATTGCATGCCGCAACGGTATTAATCATACAAGGTTGACGTACCCTCGCCCCTTCGGTTCGCGTTATTTACCTCCTTTCAACCCCCTGCCGTTGGAGGGTACGCAGAGATCGTACCTATAACTGTGAGGCGCCGCGGAGGGTTGCTTGTGTCCGTTGCACGCGCGCGATGTGTGCGTGCAGGTGTGTGCAAGACGGCGGACAGATCCCTGACACGATCGCGATGTGGAATTCTCATAAAAAATACTCTGGGATTAATTAAAAAATGCCACGTTGCGGTGGCCGCGATAAAAATGGATGACGTCGGCCGATGGAGTTGGGGATCGTTCCGAAGGAAGATTGCGCGGTGAGAGGGGTGGAGAGAGGCGCACGGGCGCCGGGGATTATGTGGGTCGGAAGATTGTATTTAAGTTCTTCCTGGAGGCGCGCTAATCGATCTCTCCGTCCTTGTTTCTTTCTTACCTCGGCCTCTCTTCGGCCGAGCGACGCGTTTCGATCCCACGACACCCGCCGCTTTATGACGGATTTGAGATACTTTGTTATTTTAGCTTGTGTGCGCGCGCGTGTACGTGTGACTATATTGATTTTACACGCGGATCGTAAATTGCCTCAGTGTTCTCGAGCTTTTAGTTTTTAGCATCCTTAAGCGGATCTTGCTCATCTGAAGAGATGCTTGAATTAGGAAGATAATGGTTTTCTTCAAGTTCTTCGTTCGGGATTTTGGTTGAAAACACGGTTGGGAAAATATCTCTATTACACAATGTGAAGTTTTGCTCTTGAAGGGTCTCTCGTAATCGTTGAATCGTGAGAGATCGACGACCGTGATTTCGGGACGTGGTGAAACCCGAGAAGAGCAAAGTAAACGAGGCATTGATCCGGCCAATATCGTTCCGGATATTTGGACGGGGATCTATGCAAGATCTATTGCAACACCAGTATGCATTTGAAGCCACACACAAAACGTTTCTATTCATCGGCATAGTCGCTTCTTTGTTCTAACCGCTCTGGTTATGTTTCGTTTCCGCCTCTTCTCCTCCTTCTCTGTTTTTTTTTTTTTTTGCTTCTTTGAGGGTGACGCGTAAAAACACCCTATCGGAGCCCTAATGTTCGCCCACGCGCGTACAGCCCTTTAATGGACGTGCCCTGGTTAACGCCACGTCAACGTCTCGGTTCGTTCTTCCGACCCTCTAACGGAGGGAGGGGAGACGTAAAAGACATTTCCTATACCGAAAGTAACTCGACCGGATCTAATCTGCTACTATATCGTCCGTACTTCATTAAGGGTCATTTCTAGTGACGCGGAAAGATCCGCGATTTACTTGCCTTGGATCGCATTTGTCTCGCGTTCGTCGCTTTGAAAACGCCTCGATTTCTCCGGTCCGCCTAATGGTCCGTCGATCGACGTCGCTGACGACAGGCATTTTATGTATCAGCTGAGTGGCAAATTAATTGTCTTTTTCTTCGGTCGCGACGGCTTCGATTAGTTTTTTCTTTGCCGATGTATATAAAATAAACTTACAAAGGATGTGTAAAACGAAAGGAGAGTCTCGCGGGGGAGAGACGCGGGAAATAAAGAATATTTTCGAGAATCCGTTTGCGTCGCTTTTCAAGACGAGAAGCGATTTACACCGCGGAAAATAAAGATTTAGACAAACGGAATAAATCAAGCGCGTCGCGATCACTTTTAAAAGATTTGCAAGTGGGAGAAGGGAGAGCCAAAGAGGAACAAAACCGTAACTTTGTTCTCATCGAGAGAGAAGTTGGTGCTTCTCTGGAGATCGAGTCGAGTTGATGCGGTTAACGAACTGTACAAGCCGCGCAATGAACGAAATAAGGAAAGGCAAGCTATTTTTCCAGCTCGGCGACGGGGAGGTGAGGAACGGAGGGTGGAATCGATCGCGGGGAGAGATTGATCCGGAGGTCGGAGCGAGTCGGGGGATTTTCTTTCGTCGAGCTCTCGTTATTATTCACAGTAGACAACGATCTCGAATCCGGGCGCGGTTTAAACACTCTTTTAAGTTTTCATTTGTTGGTCCCGGCGAAACTTAATTATCGGCGACGTTGAGAAGAAACGCGTTGGCGCGTCTTTCTGCGCGTAAATCATCGGCCGATCGACGCGGAGAAAAAGACACGCTTTGCCACTCACGCCTCGGGTCCCCGCGGGCTTCCTACAAATTCATTTTTCGAGTCCGAAGCCCGCGGCACGGAACGTTTTAATGGCCTCTAAATAACGACCTCGCTCGTGCCATCGTTCGTCTTCTCGTACCGCTTGCTGCATGTTAGTGGCAACGAGTTTGATTTGTATACGAATACTGAAAGCTTCGAAATTAACGATAATTAAAACAGTTTTTCTTATCCTCGGCGTCGTTTCTATTTATTTGTCTGTGAAAAAAAGCGGAAATTAAAATTTCTAAAAATACTTCGAAGGAGTTTTCGAGTTGAAATCGTCGCACAACATTTGGAAAAACAGACACTTGACATTTTACGAGAGAAAAAGTGTTTTTGAAGAGACTTATGACCGATGTCGAGATCGGCAAGAGAGAAAGAGAGAGAAAGTAACAGAAATCTAGGAAGTGCATATGCGTGAAAACCGTTAATGCGCTTCACTGTGTGCTCATCTTTCCATCTGCCTCCCTGGCCCTCCCCTTTCCTACCCTTTGCTCGCAGCGAAACGTCAATCCAAGCGAGATCCCGTGAACATGACGAGCTGGAAAAAAGCCGACCATTATTTACGCCATTTCGATGCTTAACGTCGCGCCCTACGGCCCTCTATTTACTTGGAAGTGGGTGGCGCTGACGTATATCCCGACGTCACCTTTGCGCCGTCGTATAATCCGTCGGTTAATTTCATTTCGCCCGACATGTAATTATGTCCAACGCGGGACTGGCATACAAGGTCTCAACGTGAGTAACTGATAACCGAACGCGAGCTTTCGAGTATCCTCGGAAGGACTCTAATGGCTTTTTGATTTAATTCGAGAGAAATATTTTATGAGCGTATTGCTATTCTTGAAAAAGAAATTTTGTTTTCTGTCAAAATTGCAGAATTACCATTTCGTGCTATCTGTAGCTTTTGTGAATTGCAGAAGTGAAACGTTGTGACCTTTTACTTTTAAAGTTTCGAATCCAATTTTTTTAAGACAATTTATTTGAATAATTAAAATACGAGATTTTTTAAATTTTCTATTTTTCTCTCTTCAATTTTTTGCATCACAGAAACCCCGTTTCTCAGCTCCGAACAATTCCGAAAGTCATAACTCTTTTTCAGTTTGCAATTTAACACCTGTACTTGAAGAATTGCGCGCTAGTTCTGATATAAAGTACAGAATGTGTACAAAGAATGGACTCGGTGCACGCGCGTGGAGAGAAATAACACACAGCCCCGTCTTCCTCAATGATTATTTCAACTATCGTGTGCGGCACGGATAAAAGTTACCATTCTTTTCTATCGGATCTCTCTTCTTTCTTTTTTTCCCTTTCCTCGCGCCCTCCGATCGCTTCTACGACGCGATGAATGTCTCGCGTCCAACGACATCTTCTCACGGCATCTCGCGACCGTCTTCGATGCGCGCGTTTCGATCGCGTGAAGGCTAAGACAAATAGACGCGAATCATGAAACACATAGACGTCATTGTTTATTGCGGGCTGTTAGCTTTTATTGGCTGCGACGCGTTCGAGAACAAAATAAACAATAATAACGACAAGATGATCGCAACTATTTCAGCGAAAATTACATAAACATCACGATTCATAGTTTTGATAAAAGTGAAAGATGTGCCATTACTAAAAAGCACCGATCTATAATTTTTACAATTGTATCGACTTAGAAATAAATAGCTCGTCGCGATTTTTATTTTGAGTAACGAAGTTTTATTCTACAATAAAGACAATGTAAAAACTCTTACGTCAAATCCGATTGTTACTTTTACCTATTTCCTTTCAAGTGACAAATTGTACGTGCCTAACGGATTTTTCAAGTGAAACGGTTTGTACGTCGTGTCTTTCCCATGACGAGGAGAAATCTGGCAAACGCGAGTCTTTAGAGAGGAACGAGACTAATTTGTCGCGAAGGTCAGCGAAACCACTACGTGTCTCCTTCGTTTCCCTGATTTGTCGTAACCTCGCGCACCTTTCGCGCGACGGAAAAATTCCCACGTGATGTTTTCCTCGTTTTTTCCACTCGCACTCGTTATAGTTTCGCACGCGAGCAAACTCGCTCGGCGCAGTTTTTTTTTCCGCGAAAATCGAGAAAATTAAAGAAACGCGTTGGAAACGCGTTGTGCCATGCGAAACGATTCGCGTTTAAATCGTACAAGTTTGTAATCGCGGGAACACCATAAAAGCCTTTATCTTTCCGCCACTATTTTTGCCACTTCAAAAAAAAAAGGAAGAAAACAAAGATGGGTTTTGCAAAGAAACCGCTTTGAAGTGAAAAAAAAAACCGGCAAATCTTTGGAAGCTTCCAACAAAAATAATCGGATACTTAGTAGATTTTATCGACCGCAAAGAAAATATATTAATAATTGAAGAACCTTTCCTTCGTGCGAGGGAACTTTGAACTCGCGCCGCGCGTAATCCGAAAAGAATGTAGAAGAACGGATGAGATTCGAGATGGAAAAAAAAAACTTCGCACGAAGAAAAATGTACCGGTTTCGACGGTGGAACGAATGTAGCGAGACGAACGAACGATATCCCGTCGTTAAACGGGATATAAAGATCGGCGGTCGGTGATCGATAACGCTTTGCGACATTCCGCGGTTTTCTGTGCTGCTGCCAATTATTAATCGGAGGACTTTCTCGTGGAGAGGAACTTCTTGCTCGGCGCGACCGCGTCGAGAAACGTGCACGCCGGCGAGTTCCGCGCGTACATACGCATACCCGAACCATTAATTACAACTCATTAAGAGAAGCAACCGCCATCTGTCCCGACCGACTGTGAATCACTCTTAATCATTTCATCTAGAGTCAGCGCGCGGGGTGACCCTCGCGGTTACATCCTCGACGGTTGTCTTCGTCTCTTCCTTTCTCTTTTTCCGTCGCTCTTTAAAACATTCTTGTTTTTTTTTTTTTCTATTTCTTTTCTAAAAAAAAAACATTCCTATAAACATACGCGCGCTTGATTAGACATGCGGAATAAGATATCCTCTTGTCTGCTTGCAAGTAACAAGAAGCCACTTCTCTGTATTTCAAGATAAATTCTTTAATGGTAATATCAGCGTGTGGTGAAAGAAAAACATAGATAAAAAATAATAACAAAGTCGGCTCGAAATGTGCGTAGATTAGTTTTTATCGTAGTTTTTCTCGGACTTTGACTTCGATTACTTTATATCTGTGTCATTATCATTCGCGCATATACATGTGTGTGCAATTTATATTTAGTTCCCGACCGCCGTATCTGTTCATCTCTCCACCTTGTGTTCTTCTTCTCTTCTTCTTCTTCTCCCCTTCACCCGTTGAACTCGAATCGGCTACCAACCTACACGTGCAAATCGAGCTCGCGAACGAACGATTCGTCTGTTGGATCGTACAACCAAAGCGGATCTCTCTCTTACTTTCTCCTTCTTGCAACAGCCTCCTCTTCCTCGGCGAGCGGTAATCGCGGCTATTTTTAGGAGAGCGATCGCAGGATCGCGCGAGAGACCCGATTATCCTTACCTTGACGTGCACCTGCCTATCATAACGCGTTAGCTCGCGGATTAATGGATACGCCGCGCACTTTTACGGCCGTGAAACATGACGCGCATTACGCGCTACTTACTTTGTACCGACGCGCCACATGGCGCGTACGTACTACACGCTGGAATCGGGTTCTGCCGATTATCCTTAACAAAGAACTCAGGTTGTACGCGCGCGCGGCACCGGCGCGTAATTCATCGTCGTGGTCGTCGAGAAACCGCACTTTCCCAGCAAAACGCTTCTCCTCTCTCACACCTGTGCGTGTTATTCCGAAAGTAATCGGACACCGCCCATCTCATGCAATTTAACTGCGAGAATTATTCATTACGCGGGAATAGCTCGCGTAGGGGCCGCGAGAGAAGAGACTTGAAAAATGCGATCTGATATGACGTATATCGAATTAATTAATATATACATACCTACATATAGATATATACAAAGTATATTATATTTGCAAACAGATTTAACAAACGTTAAATATTTATGTAGCAAACAGATGTTATTTAGATTTAAAAGAGCGTGACAGGGAAAGGTGTTTAATATATTATATTTTTTATAATAAAAACTGACGTGAAATTGTATAAAATATTCATCAAAAGATCAACAAAATGTTGCATAACAGCAGAGCAATAAATACGCACATATATTTTTTATCACTGCTCTCTTGTCCCATTTGCGTTTCGCCGACTTCATAATGCGAGTGTAAAAGCGCATTGAGCCATTTAGTTCGCAATAACTTTTTGCGAGTATATTATGCAATTATTAATTCCACAAGCGAGTGGTGGCTGTGCTTAATGAACCCAACAGTCAGTGCGGTGCATTCACTCGAAAATCAATTTTATCGCGTGGTTGCTCGATGGACGAAAACTGCGTTTGGACGCGCGGCTTTTTATCCACGTGTACCGCGCGCGTACATGCATTTTGCAACTAAACGCAACCAATATGACGCTAATTGTAAATAATTCTCTCATTCCGACCGCGAAAATAAAGTAACGCGTAAAAATTTGATAAACAAAAACCCTGAAATTGTGTCATTGTTAAAGTTTATTTTCTCCAACTAAAACCGCGTCTTCTCTCGAAAAATTCACCGGCAGCAGCAGCAACGGTCGAACAATTTCCGATACAATCCGCGTAAAAACGAGCAATGCGATGCGAGAGTCTGCCGACGCACGCGGAGCGACCGTAACTGAGAGAGAAGGGGCGAAAGAGGTGGGGAGGAGAAAGGGAAGAGGATCCCGACCTCTAACCATAATCTAGCATTATGTCGAGTGGTCTCTCTACGCTCGGAAGAAGCGCTTCGGAACGAGTTTGTTCGTTTCGGCGGATTATCCTGGGCTCGCGCGCGCGCGTCGGGACCGCGTACAAAGAGCGTGCGGAGCATATTTTCACGGTTAAAATTCACGGCCGGGAATCTACGCGGGGCGCGACGTAACCGCGTCGGCTTTACCGTGTATTCGTTTAATCTATTCAACCGGCCGGTAGATGTTGATGCAAATGGCGAGAGTGAAAAACGTCGGGGATTCCATACGGAGATCGAGAGAGGGACGCGAGAACAGCCGAACGTTAATGAATTCTCAAGCGGATATGTGTATTTTTTTAGGCGCTTCCATCATCCGTGTTTGTCCGGCACCTGTCATTTGCCAAGTAGCAAGCCGCCTCTTCCGCCTTTCTCTTGCTAATTTGTCAGACGTGTACTCGTTTTTAGGATCTCTACTGTTTATCTCGCGCGAAGACAGATTCTCTCATTATACGTTCATTTATATCTTATTGTCTTTGTCAATTTTTTTTTTTTTTTTCTATTCGATATATGGAGTTATTGGTTTTTAGATTTCACTCCGAGAGAGTGGTACACAGTTTACATCACATTGCATATTTATTAAGAACTTCTTTCATATTTAAATACATTGACTTCCTCTGAGATGTTTTTGTGTACCAGTTTTATATGTGACGGATTGAAAATGATCCAAATTGAAGCATTTCAATTATTTATTACATTTTGTAACAACGCGAATAACCAATATCGCACGGACGTTATTAGGTCGTTATTCGGACGTTAGTCTGTTTTCAAATATTCTCTTATTATCTGCTTTGAGTGATTGTATCGATTTTTACACGAGCATTATTGCATCGTTTGCAATAATGCTGTTGTCTTTTGTTGACACTGCAATTCCAGGACATGAAACTGATCTCTCTCTGTCCCTCGTGTTGCCTGTGTACTTCTCTCTCTCTCTCTTTCATTTTCTCGCTCGATGTGGCTTCCTTAAACACAGTCCAGTTCGGAATATCGCGTTCCTTCGGGCAATTTTCGAGTGATATTTGATAGCCGGGAAATCGTACGACCGTTTCCCCCCCCCCCTCGGCGAATTCGCTCAGGGAGAGAGACAGGAAGGAGAGCCTCTATATACGAAATATTACGCCCAGCGTCGGTTAAATAACGCGCGCGACGACAAACTTTGAATGAAGTTCAGCAATTTCTTTTATGCAATCGAATCGGAGGTAAATCCCGTGAGCGCTGTATAACTCCGTCGTATCGGCGTGGATGATTCGCACAACGCGGACGGAATTCTTATCGGGATTTAGCGTGGCTGTAAAACGATCCGAGGCGCGATTAAATTGAAAGTGAATCGATTTAATTACGACGGGTATAAATTAGATAGCGAAACGGAACTCTTCGTGAGTGAAGAGTGCGGTATAACAAAGTTACACATTTTATACTTTAACAGAGAATCGGATCGAAGCGTCGACGCGTTCGTCATATAACACTCGCATCTCTCTCTCTCTCATTACCAATTTTCTCTTTTGTTTTGTCAGAAATGAATATGTTAGAATGGTAATCACTTCGAGGTTCTCTCGAATCTACTAGCAGTTTTACCGGTTTAATGGAGTTTGCGAAACTATATGTTTATTCGCGTGCGTGTTTGTTTTATCGTTCTATTTCGGATCCATCCGAAATCGTTCAAATTGAACTCTTTGAGTTCTCAAATTGAAATGTCGAATATTTTAATACTTTTATTTTCGATGACTTTCAAAATCGATAATTTCATCGTTACCTGACAAGAGTATTATGTACGAGTATAATGAATGAAAGGTAACACACATAGGAGAGACGCGTAATTGTTCCCTTCGAATGGCGTTTTGACGTTTTTCGCGACTGAAATTTAAAGCCGGAGTTTGAACAGAGCACGGCCGTCTTTTTAAATAAGGACGCGGGCGCTATCACCGGACGGGTTTTCCGCGGGAAAAGCGAGCGTGGAAAACCCGTTTCCCCGGCGAGAGATCCGTGTCCGGTCGTGCAGCCGTTGCATAAATATGAGGTAGGGAACGGAGCACGCGGCGACATGAAAATGCGATGAAGGCCCCGTCGATGACAGGGATAGCGAGGGGGTGGCGAGAAGAAGGGGATTGTCCGGGTTGACGGGGAGAGAGTGAGGGACGAGAACGGCGCCGGGAAACGAGCTCGAATTTCTCATCCGCGAAAGGCAACTCCGCGAATTTCCGCCGCGAGAATTGAGCTAAAACGCTAGAACGACGTTAAAAGTCGGCTTTTGAAATTTAGACGTGGTTCCGAGTGTCGCCCTTTAACCCTTCCGCTTCCGCCGGGGCATAAAAGCCGGGGATAATGTTTAAATATTCCTTTTAATTTTAACGGGAGGAGCACGCTATTCGTTGCCATCTCCCTTAATAGCTATTTAAAAATTCGTTTTAAAATTTGCGCTCGTCTCTGTAGATAAAATAAGTTTCTCAAGAATTTATATTTTTCTGTCGCGAATTACCAGATTTTTACTTACGAGCCGATATATTTTAAGTGATTACGTATTTGTTGACAGAAAATAAATAAATTTCACGCTTATAATATTATAAAAATTTTATTCCCTAAAGTAAATTCTCGGGGAATTTTATTTACTGATGACAATTGCGCGACGTTTTGAATTCGAAATCTCGAGCTTTTGATGATAATAATCGTTTGAGAACGACCAAACGGGGGAAAAATGTGGCACAGAAACCGCAAAATGGAGAGCCGTGTATCTGACAGTTTAAGAAATTGTGCCGTATAAAATCTCGGTCGCATAATGAGAACGTTTCTGTAAATATGCAGGAGCCGCGCCATCAATATGTAATGCCGCCCTCGGACGACCGAGAAATACAAAAGTAAACGCAATACGGCCCTCGTTCATAAATATCCGATATGACAGCTATATGAAAAATCGAAGCGAATGACGGTAAAAGCAAGACTTATACGTCGAAAGCAACAAAAAAAAGAAAGATTTTTATTTTTACACATAATGTTTTTTAAAGATCAGTTTTCTCCCGGGCATGAAGCGGTTTAATAATCGATCGAAGTTTCCCCGAACGGCTTAAAAGAGCGAATGGCATTTTCCATTATGAGCCTGCCATTACGCGAAATGAGTTTATGAGCACCGCGAACTTACGTTTCAATAACAGTAACTTCCTAAATTATTAGCGCGTGCACGAAGCGCAGCGATGCTGCGGCATCGTTAAAACGAAAGGGGAGTTCGGGACGAGTTCCGGACGGAGAAACCCGTTTTCATCTCATCCGCCCTTCTTCTCCACCTTCGCGCCCTGCAAAGCCACTCGTATACGGCGACTCGAAAAGAAATATCAGTCGGAGATCCCGGCGTTAACTCTTCAAGCTCTCTCGTGGCATCAAATTTGCATAAACTCTGACACATTCGTCGCATAAAAATTCCATTTTGACACAAAGTATATCTTACACGATTTTACTGTGTCATTTGTCATTTTGTAACACGCGCGCATTTTAAAGAACATAAAAATCAAACGTTCGCGTTACACTTGACATTTTAAATTTGCTTTGAATGCGAAAAATATTCCCATTACAAAGATGTAACTTGATATATTTCTCGTATTTGTTCTTCGGCGCGACCGTTACGTTCCAAGTGTTTTACAATTTAAATTCGCGAAAGTCAATACGCTCGATTTTTCCGAATTATTTTTCTCCGTGTGTAGGGCACGACCGATTAAAATCGGCCTTCCGCGCAAATGAAAAGATCATGAAGCGTGGAGCTGAAACATCGACGGGATAAAATTCGCGGATTACTTCGCCGCGGCTCGTCTAACCGAGAGATATCATTTGCTCGTTCAAATATTTAGACATCATAGCGGGATCTCGTCTTTTCGCTCGGCCGCGTTCGACGCTTCTTTTTTTCGGCGCGCATTCCATCCGGCAGGAAGAACGAGAGAAGGGGGAAGAGAGAGAGGGAGAGGGAGAGAGACGTGCGGAAAAAAGGAGTCGGGGTGCGAGTGTGGACCTCTTGCACTTTAGCCCGATTAAATAGTAGTACGGTCCTGGTCGGGCGGTTGGTAATTACGCAAAGTGGTCGGCGGTCTCTAGTTACTTCGCGTTTTCCGGCGAACTCCGCTTCTGCCGTTGCCTACTACCAACCACCCTCGTGATTTCTCGACGAGGGAAAACGAAATTTCCAACGATCCCCACTATTATGCTTTTGCCATATTGCTGTCAACGATCCGTATCAATCTGTGCGCGTCGACGTTTCACTCTCGACAAGCAAAGAATTTTATTTTATTATTTATTTATTTTTTTTTTTTTAACATGTCAGCGCGTGATTTAATATCTTTGATATTGAAATGCGCGAACGTTTATTACTTGAATATAATTTGTGTAATATCAGCGTTATATCGGTTGTGACACGGTAAGGAAGCGACGAAAGGACAACAACGGGATTTGTGATTGGCATTGTTCGTCCCGCATACGTCGACAAAGCTGTGCGAGAGTGCAGGCAATAAAAATCCTGATAAAATCGAGACCCGAGGACGGGAGGAGGCATAATAGAATCATGGCGAGGTAGAGCAATATTCGCGAAATATTTAGCGGGCGGAATTCGCGGTGGGAAACGCGGATCGCGCGACGCCGAGTGAACGGAATAGGATTGGATGCATCGAGGACGATTTTAAAGCGCGCAGGGGACGAAACGCGCGGCGGCCGATCGAGGTAATATATATCTATCGTTGCGGTTTGCGCGGGGTTGCGGTTTCGATTTGCGACCGGCAAATGGAATCACGCGTCCACCTCCCCGGTCGAATCCCGAACATTATAATCGAGCGACCGATTCGCAACTCGCGCCTCGAATTCGAGGCCTCGTCTTTCGCTCGCACGGACGACTCCTCCCCGCGACGACTACGGGAGTAAAAACTGCCCCTCGCGGCAGGAAGCCGGAGTAATCAAATCAATTTCAGCGCGAATTTGCCTGCTTCTTGCCGCCCGCAGACCCTCGTGTTTAACGACGTTATTTTGCCCGCGGAATTGGCACGGAAACGCGAAGTGTATACTCTCCGCGCTTCTTGCGAGAAGAGCGAGCGTAAAACAGGCGAATAGCAGCGCGAGAACAGCTGTTTTAATCGCGTCCGGATTCCATCCGACTGCACGACGATTTATCTCGACGATTTTCTCTATATTTCACTGTTCACTATACTTCTTGTTTTATCGGGCTATCCGATCGCCATTAGCAGTCGGATATTTTCAGATATAAAATTATTGTGTGTGCACATACAAATTAATTCACGCTCATGTTGTAATATTCCAGATCGCTTAGTTAGCAAATTGCGATTGCGCAGAGACGATTGAAAAAGAGAATATTTAACGAAAGCGATTTTTTTTTCTTTTTTTTTTTTGTTTTTAATTACTCGAATCGTTATGGATTTCCTTACGCGAGTTTTGAAACAGAATTGTGATGCACATTTCGTTCACGCAATTAAAAACGTTGACCGTCTTAACACCGCGTGATCTAATAAATATGCAACGTGTCTCTTCCCGTGGCGACTTCTTGCCGCGCACACTGTCGGGGATTGACATGTAAATCATGCTGAGCCTTTTTGCCGGCCATCGTGGGACATCATTAAGTTCCCGCACCCCCGGGGGCGGCAAACACGCAGAGGCAGCCGGACGACGAGCAATAAACGTCGCGGACACACGGTATAAATAATCATCGATACGACGACAGGCTGCTCGTAATTAAGCGAGATGGTGATGTACTGAAAACCGTAAAATGCGGAAATTTATGTCTCACGGCGGGGCGTAAAACTCGGCAAAAAAAAAAAAAGTCCGAAGGTGGTGGCGCATCCCTCGGCGCCTCGCGTATAGATTGATACCGTCGCGACGTCCGTATTTTCTCGGCCGGACATGTCAAAAAAATAAATAAATAAATAAATTTGCAAGCCGCGGTGAAAAACATTTTTAAGCGACGTAATTTGCAAATTTATTTTTATGATTCGTATTTATCTTGCTTCCGCATATACGCGCATGTGTTTGTTTTTATAATAACTTTCGATATTTATTTTACTATTCGCTCGAAATTAATATTTGAAATTATGTACGCGCGGTCGTAGCTTCAAAAATAGACGGAAACATTTGATGTAGCATTCGTGTGTAGAGATACACATTCGATGATTTTATTTCCGCGTGTTTTACAGCTCTTTGTATTAATTTTCAAGTGTTTTTTTTTTACGTTAAAATTCGGCGGTATTAAAAGTACTTAATTAAATTCTATTTTTAATATAAACATAAATGTTCAATAATTTCACGTGTCACGTTGAAGTTCCTCTGTTGTAGGTGTTGTTGGATTATACGATGAGTTGTATTAGTTATCTTCAAACACACAGAAGGCTTTATCTCTCGTTTCTCTCTCTCTCTTCCTCTTGGCGCGTTTAATCGGTCCGAGCGAAAGCCCATTACATCACGGCTTTGTCACGCCGGTGGCACCGTCGGAGAATTAATAACCCCGTTGCACTCACGACGTGTACATACACCTCTCCCGTATCTCTTTTTTCTCCCCGCGCCGCTCGAAACACTTTGGCCGAATTATTTGTTCGACACGATTCGATACGCGCGTTTCTGTCGTATTTTATCTCCGATCTAACGTCGCACCCTCGACGCAAAAAAAAAAAAAAAAAAAAAAAAAAAAAAAAAAAAAAAAAAAAGCGGCAGCAGCTTGAAGGCGCGATACAGAGCCGCCGACGCCTCCGGCAACTGGTATACTCTCTCCTTTTTGCGCGTTTTAGTCACAGTGTGAGAAGCATTTTTAATCCCGCGTGTTAATGCGAACGCACAGGTGAAATTAAAGGATCTTTATAGTTTCACGTATTCAATGAAGGCTGTCAATATTTTTGTTTTCGCGCGATGAAAAGATTCTTTGAATTTACTTTCAGTCATGCTCGTTATCGAGCGATAAATGACGCATCTCTTTGAAATAGTTCGCGAGTTCAGTTTTATATGACCGATGTATGAAATCAACGTATACATTCGTGCAGTTTGATGTAAATGTAAAAGAGAATTGTGAAAGGGTTGTAGAAGACATCTGTCGGTGTTTCTCGCGGGAAGGATTGCGGAGCAAATTGAAATGAAGAGATCAGAACCATGGGGGAGGTGAGAAACTCGTTGAAATCGGCTGCTCGATCTTTTCTCGGGCTCTCAGGATAATAAAAAAAACGACACAGGAGGGTGAAGAAGACGGACGCGAAAGGGGGAGAGAAACGCGGGAGGAACTATCCATTAAAGGCACTCGCGGCCACCGGCGGCAACAGCATCCAATTTTTTTTCTTCTTTTTTTCGAGACCGTTGAAAGGGGAATTCGCCGTGTCTTTTCTAACATTTCGGAACGCAATTAAGAAATGAAAATGAAAGCGCGGGATTTTGCGAAGATGATAATGGCTTGACGCGCGGCCGAAGTGAATGAAACTGCGGTACTAGAAAACTGGAAATCGATGGTGGAAATGCTGGGGTTTGTGTTTTTCGACGCTTTCGTACAATACAAGCTCTACCGTGCACACGGCGCTTTTTATTCCCCGATCGCCACCAGTCGGTGTATTGACCCGCAACGAATATGGTGCGCGAATTCCGCGGATTATTGTTGCCCAAAATACGAGCGCGCCGCTCGTTGCAAGAAAAGAACAAGAAGCCGTAAATAATCTATTCTGATCGGTAAACCGATCGCACAACGTTTGGCTTTTCATTGTTTTACAAAATTTTTATCTCCCGTCAAAAGACGCACTCGTCATTCATTTTTAATATTTTCGGTTAGAAAAGGTTTGATATATTTTTGGGGGGGAGGAATTCAGGATTTGTTTAATTCTACAAAAACTTTTCCTTATTATATTGGGAATTTATTCTCGTGAAATCGATCGCGACAAACATTTGCCTCAGAATTACACACACAACGGGACATCTGCAGCGGCGATAATGCGATTTTACTCGGTTTCCCTTCTCTCCCTCTACTCTCAAGTATCACCGGAAGGCGCGCCCTTTGCCGATGATAAATTCTCGCTCGGTCGGCGGAATTAATCGCGTTCGAAGCACGGCGTCTGCCGTGCCTTCGGATCAAGAGCTTTTCTTATTCGCGCGCGCGATACCGTCAAGCTATGTACTCTTTCTTTCTCTCCCCTCTCTCTCTCTAGCCCCGAGCTAGAGAACGGCCGTCGCGTCGGTTCTGCCAAATTTAAGGGTTCGAGCGATCCGGCGCCAATGCGCGTTTAAATTGATGGCTTCACGGTCCCTTGCATTTCGCGCTTAGGTACTTCGTGCGTCCCTTCCCTCTCCCCTGCTCGGACGAGGCCATCTCTCCCGTTTCGCGAGGGAGGCGCGATCCGGAGCTTTATCCTATTAATCAATGCGCATAAATTGTTTTAAGAGAATCGTTACCGCGCCATTCCGGGCCCGTATCGTACGACGTTGTTGCCGAGGTTAATGTCGCGCGCCCGAACGAGGGCGAGGGAGAAAATCGAAGCAGCGAACCGGAATCATTAGATGTAACACGAAATAGACGCCCGGTGGGCCGAGATTTATTGGCTCGAAAGTGGGAATTCCGCAGCTGCACTCGCCTATTTATTATCGCCAAAACGGCGCTCCCGCGCGCTATCCCGAAAGACTTTGTTACGTGACGGAGCAGCGTTGCGATTTGCATCGCGATCCGATTTACGTACGTCTCTCGATGGGAGAGAGTAGATTTCTGTTATAGATACGAGAGCGATATGTCGTGCCTTACAAGAAGATTATGTGAAGATTATGTGTTTGCTCTCGTTTAACAGCTGAAAACATCTTTAATTATATCTTGCGATTACAAGCGATGAGTTACATGGTCGCGAAAAAAAAATTATCTGTTTTAAATTAAAAAATTAATTAACTTCCGCGCACTGAATATTAAAGAAAATAATAAAATGCGTATTTGGAGCGCTGAACGATACATCGCGAGCGGGAATCAAGCGCGGAGATGATCATTCGTTAAATATAACCGATAATGAAAATTGATTCGGTGACTGATATAAACCTGAGAAACGAATCCGCGATTATTCGCGGTCGAACAATTTTGGGCGTTTATTTCTGATAAATAATTTCGGCGCGCGTTGTGGCGGAAAGGCAGCCGGTGAGCCTTTTCGTCATATAGAACTCGCTCGCGATGCGAGAGATCATTACACACCGAGCGATTTAATTCGAAGTTGAAACGCCGGATTATGAGCCGGTCCGCTGATATTAATATCAAACGATTATCTCGCTCGATTATTGTTATCGTCGTACGATTAGCGGGTGGATTTATGCGCGCGCGTCCGCTCGCGTACAAGCTAATAGCCAGTTATGTTTCCTCGCGCGCCAGGCAATATAGCAAAATAATTATCAGTTGCACGGCATTAATTGCGAAATAATTTTAAATCGCCTGAAATTTGCCGATGGAAATGTCCGGAGATAATTTGCAACTTACTTGCGATTTTGTCTTCGAGTAGCTTGTGCCGTGCAGAGAGAAATATTGGAGTGAATGTAATTGTAAGAATTACGCGTAACTCTTAGATTACAATAGAGCTTTAATGTCAGCGAGGCAAACAAAAGTTTAAGTCGAAAATGCGAAGAAAAATAGCGACGATTGACCAAACTCAATCACGGACGCGATCGATTAAGAACCTTTTCCGCGGCAATCGCCTTAGTTAAACTCCCTCGAAAGAAATCCGCCTTGAAAGCTTTATCCCAGCTTCCTCTCTTTTACTTTTCCTCGCGCGCGTTATTATCGTCTCTCGCTTTCTCTCTCTCTTTCTCTCTGGGTCAAACAGTAAGGTGTGACAAAATAAGAAAGTCGAGATAAGCGAGAGAAAAAGCCGGGCGGGAGGTAAATAAGGAAAAAATAATTCGAAGGCGACAACCGCCCCAACCTTCTTCTTCCTCAAGTCGGCATTTTTCTAGGAAGTGCGAGGGGTACGAGCTCGGAGAAACGGCTCGGTGGTGGCTTAACTCGCGTTATTCTCGTTGTCGCCGGAGCAAACGACTACTCGCGTCACTGGAGGGACCGACGCTTTTCCCTCCTCTTCTTTTCCTCTCGTCCTCCTCCCAAGCACCGCAGACGGCTTCCGGTGACTGCTATTCAGCGGAAATCTTACGGGACCGTACTGAGATGCCGGCATAAACGGCTAAATCCACCGCAAGAGCTTGCGTCGGTCTCTTTGTTTCATTTCTTCTCTCTCTCTCGCGCTATCGTAAATTTTTATTTCGCAGACATGAAATCCGATCCCCGTGTATTATCCGAGAAAGATAAAGCGATTCCAATAAACACCAGACAAAAACGTGCTCCCGTCGCAAAAGTGGCGAGATTCGAATCGTCGATTATAAGATTAGGGAGATAATTAACAGCACGTACTCTTTTCCTTCTCTCTCTCTGTACTATTATTATTATATCGTCAAAGAAAGTTGGAACTTTCAGACTTTGCGTGTTCCTGCAACTCGAGAGTGTCCCAGATTCGGAGGAGACAAATCCTACAAAAGTGAGTTCCACTCCTCGAGCATTGTCTTCCTCCCCCCTTCCTAAGTTCGAAGTTGGGACGATCAGCGCGAACTTTAAACCGTTATACTTTCCGTGTATACTTTTAAAGAACCTCCGGAGTATGAATAAATCGCATTTCTCTCGTCCTCTTCCTCTCATCCTCTTCCTAGATTTACCGGCGATACTGCCGTAGCACCCTCGCGCACCGTAATAACGAATAATGCAGGGCAGTTAGACGGTTCCCCGACCCCGTGCGCTGGTCCTTAAGTGAAAAGTGAGCTCTCGTTCCGTGAAGCACCCCCTAAGCCGGGATCGCGCACACGGAACACGCAGTGGGGATCAAGGCTTGCGAAGGGAGCGAATAATATATTTTTTTTTTTTTTTTTTTTTTTTTTTTTCTATATCGGAATATGATCTTCTCCCTCGACGTCGATAACATTTGCCGTTTGATGGCAGTCTTTCCGCAAATTTACAACTTCCACTCGGGAGAAAAATTATATTATTGAAATTGTATATATTACATATTATGTTATTTGGATTTATTTTAAAAACTTGTTGTTTTATTAGAACTAGGTGGTCAACGATTTATA
The DNA here is from genome assembly GCA_014825455.1 of Pseudomyrmex pallidus. Classification (NCBI taxonomy): domain Eukaryota; kingdom Metazoa; phylum Arthropoda; class Insecta; order Hymenoptera; family Formicidae; genus Pseudomyrmex; species Pseudomyrmex pallidus. Next base: position 13,379 of record QVNV01017874.1, on the reverse strand, counting down.
TCTCATTATACTTATGTCAAAGTTGAAAAAGATGTCACGAAGAAAGTAGTTTGTTTGTTGAAAAAGTACGTGTGTCGACATTTGAAGCGAAAGTAGTGTCACTTATTGCCCGCTGACATTTTTGTCACAAACTAACTTTTATTTATAGGCTGCAGTATATACATATATCACACTCGATAGTTGTGCGAGATCAATAAAAAGCTAAAGTCAGACAGAAAAAAGTTCTTGATTGTAAAATTATTTTAGACCATATTGTACGTCAGATTAGTGTACAATATTGTATTTTTAATAATCGTTCGTCTGACAACACAATTTCCCCACAAATAAGTACTCGATTTTACATTACAATTCAACTTCGAATGTACCTTTTACATATTTTTCTGCGTCGCGTACGTGAAGAGTAACGTTTTAACGTAAATTATTTTAATGGAAGCTGCAGTGCAACAAAGTTGCAGCGTCTGCCCGCGGGGCATCCGCGCTGTCTTTTGGCACAGCCGCGTTCCTCCGTCCACCTCCTTCCACGAAACTTGCCGATGGTTCCCCCGGTCTCCTTTGAAATTATAGGCGCTTTACGGTACTCGCTCATAATCGTTTTATGCCTCGCCGAGGCAACGAGAGAGAGAGAGGGCGCACAAGCTCTCTTCGACCTCCGCTGCGCGAAATACCGACGAGGTTATTTACACGGCAAATACGCATCGTGAATGAATCAGGACTAATTTGACAGTTTTCTAATTTCGCCCCGTGCCGGAAAGAGGCGCGCCGCCTTTTTGCGCGACTTTAATTTGACCCCCCCTCGTGCTCCCGAGGTTTAACGAGGATATAATACCGTCCCCGTCCCGTTATCGCGAGTTCCGCGTTAGGTAAATTTATGTAAATGCGAATTAATATTATTCCCCTGATTCTTCATGACTCTCAATGAATGCCGTTGGTATTTATTCGCGTGACATCAAACCCAAGATGATTTATTCATTACGATTGTCTCGGTACGGCGAGACAAAGCAATTTTTTTTTTTTTTCAATTTAATTTGTATTTGTATTGAGATTTTTTTTTTGGATCAGTAATGACAACGTTCCATCGGTATGGATCGACCGTTCTTCAAAATACACTTGTCTCGAGTTTTATAACGTGTGTCGTGCTGATAGCTCGAAAGTCGACCGAAAGCTCTCTTTTGCGGAGATGTGTTCTTCGTCGAAAGCAATAAAAGACTTTGCCACATCGATTCGATAATCTCATCCATGTCACGCTTGCAATAACGTCCCGATTTCTGATGGGAACTACAGGAGATTTCAGCGAGAGTTTCTATCTTGGGAGCCCTTCTCAAAGTCGAAGATATCGAATTTGCATGTTTTTGCATTTGCATTTTCTCCGTAGGTACTGAATTTGCATTTTCCGGAGAGAAATCGCGCTCCCCCAGCTCGCGATGACTATATTTCGACTCTCGTCCCGATATTATGCATATATGAAAATTTCATCGATTCGGATCAAGTCTCGGTAACTCGGTTCTTTAATAATATAAGTTTATTGGAAGTGGAACACGTCAGTCAAAGTTATTTTAAATAAAGCAGATCGCGTATTATTAATACATTTACTTATGTCAATTTGAAAAAAAAAAAGCTATTATTATTAATAAAATCTACGAATGTTCAATTTGGCGAAAGTGCGACCGGAATTGAAACTCGCCCGGTATTGCTCGGCTCGTGTTCGACCTATAAAGTCTGATATCGGTTGCTGAAAATTTCAAAGCACCGTGTCAGCTTCACGTCGCGTCGCGCGGAGGATGTCTTCTCGCGATGAACCCCGGGAAAAGAAAGAGAGAGAGAGAGAGATAAGCGGAAGAAAGCGTTGAGAGCGTGAAGAGAAAAGAGGATACGGAGTAGTGCGGCGGCATTCGAGTGGCGAAGCGACACGACGGAATTTCAGAAATTGCGCTCGACATTTTCGCATGCACTGTGTATATACTCAAGCTGCAGCTCTCTGCATCTCCTCCTTCTTTTCTTCCCTTCATTCCCTGAGCCATTTTCTTTTGGCTGCTCTTTCCAAGCTGTCGCGATCGAAAGTAGCGGCGACGTATCGGCACGCGATATCTCGGCAAATCCGCAACGTCAACTTCGAATTCGAATAAATTATTGCAAGATCCACACACGCCGTGCAAACTTTAAATTGCGTGGAAAGTGTTTTCTTTTTATAAACAGAAAAATTATTGTGTGTAACACACACACAAACTTGCGCAAAGTCGTCTCAAAAAATCCGATTTTCTGTTCGATACGTGTCAGATTCACGGCGAGTTTTTCGCGAGGGAAATTGCGAGTTAATTTCCCGTGCGGTTGCCCTCTCCTCTCCGCAGACCCGTAACATCGGCTCGTTGTCGTCGTCAATTATTTTTAATTGCGCGCCGATCGGAGCCGCGGGCAACGCGCGTCGTGCATTAAAATGCGCCTGGGTGTAAAATTGAAACTCGCGCGCGTACGCCGATTCGATAATGTGATTTTCAACAAATAATTTTGATTCCCTTCCTCTCTTTCTCTCCGTCGCTCGTAACCTCTCTTGCATTCGCCCAATTCGTTACGAGAATGATTTTGCGCGGGGATCGTAAATGACGGACGAGTTCGTGCTCGAAATCATTGTGAAGCCGGAATGGTGGGGATCGGCAGAACGGGAAGACGAAGGGGAGAGACGAATGATTGGAAAGGGGAAGAGGGAACCGTCGACCGGCAGGTGCGCGGCTGTTCAATATTCATCGTCGAGAGGCGTCGAAATGATTTTAAGTGCCTGCAGAAATTGCCACGGCACCGGCGTTTTCTGATAATCTGCATTATTTCGATCGCTTTGATCGCCGCTGCTTTAATAATATGTAGATTTATGTTTTCATCCGGACGGGCCGCGGTGTGGCGGCGGCGCGTCACTTGTCCGACACAAAGAGAAAAGAACTGACAGGATATGTGGAAATTATTATCGAATTATTTATTGGTTTTAAAGTGCGTTATTGAAGCTTTACAAAGTCACTATCTGTGTGACAACCGACACAAAGGGACGTTGCTCGTTGCTGCAATTATTATAATCGTAAAAATAAATAACGCGACTAAATGCAAGCTTATGAGGTTTTTAAAAAGTTCACAATATTAAATGTGCGCGAAGAACAAGACACAAGCGGAATTTTTATTAGAAAATTTCCGGGAAATTCGGGAGACTCGCTGAAAGACAGGTTTGTGCGGAAAGTCCGAATTATATTTTGAATTTCACAACTGCGCCGGTTTCATTTAGAATGAAATCTCTTTGAGCCCTAGGGAATGAAAACCAGAACTTACACCGCGGCAGTTCCGAAATGTTCTTTGGCGGCATTTATTATGAGATCGTTTCGTATAAAGAACAGAATTACGGGATTGAAGCATTAAAGAGAATCGGCCTGCACCGATACATATCGGAAAAACGTACTTTTTAAATTAAGATAGACGGTTGTATTTTTTAGTAGTTGATTTTCGCGGACATGTGGAAAATATTGAGTGTTCTCTAAAGAAAATTACCGTTTTCGCGGAAAAATCTATAATAAAAACTATTATATCGTATACTACATAATATAAAGATAATTAGGACAAAAAATATATACCGTAAAGTTACAAGAATGATTGGGAATCGTAAATTACATGAATCAGCAGATTTTTCGATATCGAAGAATTTCGCGAGCAAATCGAAGAATATCATCAGATTTTCGTTTTCCGCGAAAGAAATAACTCGTTCTTTATCGCGCTTCTTCTTTTTTTTTTTTTTTTTAATGCACAATTCGGGCGCCAAATATGCAAGCAGCTTGGCTGCGTTCGAATAAATTTTTTTTTCTGGAGAATCGACTCGAGGAGAACTGAACGCGGCGATGGTTCGGCTCGATAAAAGCGCCTGGAAAGAGAAGAATCCTCGAGGAGAGGCGCACCGGCGAAACGCGCGTCGTCGTCGGGAATTTCTCGCAAAGGCGCTCGATTACCGATCGGAAAAATCCGCGGCTGCGGAATAGCACTGAGAAGGCAGAAAAAAATTAATGGTCGCCGCGAGATTACCGCTCGTTTCGATTGTGTCGCGTATATCCGCGTGTATACATCCTCTCTCCCGTTTCTCCATTTCCCCCCTTCTGTGTGTGCTCTCTTCTCTTTTTAATAAAACGATCTTTCTCCCTCTTTCTCCGCCGAGATGCGAATCGCGTTGTCATCGAGCTTATCGCGATTATCGCAACGGTGCGTCGGCACACACGTATGCATCGTGTGTGTTACATTGCGAGAGAGCAACAACGGGGGGAGAGAGACAGAGAGGAGGGCATTGATGAAAGGAACATCGCCGATTCTATTCGCGCGACGAACACTCGGAATACGAGGTTAGAGCAGATAGCATCGTCGGATTAATTATGCGTAATGCACGGTACGTGCGCGAGGATGCGCGTTTGTTCAATGCGCGAACGAGAAAGAGAGGGAAATAGCCGACGCATTCAATTATCGTCGTTACTCCTGGAGTTTACAGATGTTTCGGCGATAATCGCGTTGCTACGCGACTTCCTCGTTCGTCGCTGTTGAATACCGGCAGCATTCAGAAGAAGAAGAAAAAGAGGACGAGTGTTACGAAAGGGTGAAGGAAGAGAGAGAGAGAGAGAGAGAGAGAGAGAGAGAGAGAGACGGACTTAATTAGACTCGCCGGAAAAATTAACGCGATCCGCTCGAAACGAACTGGCAGCGCTCCAGATGCTTTTTCGCGTCGCTGCTCTTCTGCGCGGCCGCGGTCGGTCATAATCGAGATGGTTGCCCGTTGACTCGCGATATACGGCCGCGCTACGGACTTTGCTCCGCGGAGATCTCGACATTTTCGACGGATTTTTGAGCGGAAGCTACATCTCGTATAATATCTGACATTTTCAAGATGCACTCAAGGGTCACTGAGCTTCTCTCTCTCTCTTTTTCTCTCTCCCTCCGTTGTGCAGTGGTTTTTTGAAGTGCTTTTTGATTAGGGAGATCCTCTCCACATAAATAAAATTCCGGTAAATGTTAAAACTCGAGAAAATTTCAACACACACACAAACCGAATTTGAAAGATAGCGAGCCAAAAGAAAAAAAAAGTTATGAATTAGCAAGCTCGTTTTCTCCGATGTTTATTCAATATCACAATCCTGGATATGATAAATTTTAGAATTTTTATATAAATTTTGTTGGTTGGCATATTTTCTGCGATTGTAACGCACGAGATATTTCGACGTGCGCAAACCCAAAAGATTTTTCAACAGTTTTTCTCTAAGCTAGAAATCTCTCTAGAATATTTCCTTGAGCTAAAAATATTTTTCAAATGTGGATATTAGTATTTTTAACTCGTTCTTTTGCACCGTCCTTATCCTCTTACAATTTTCTTTTTCTCTTTTACACGTGTAAGCGGACATGTTTCGCTCAAGATTTAACGTTTGCGACGAGAACGCGCAATTTCGCACACGTAATCCACACGTGTCACGCCTGTGCTACCTCCCTTTGCACGCGCGCGATGATGCGACATGTTCTTTTCTCCTCGCGCAAATTCCGCGCAGTTTTTTTTTGTTTTTGTTTTGTTTTTTTTTTTAACCGATAGGTCGACGACGCGCTCGCGCAACGATGCCGCAGGAAAAATCGAGCGAGCATCGCCGGTAAACACCATAAATCAGCTTAATCCGCGCGTCGGGAAGCGAAGCGAAGGGGATGCAGAGGGTTGGTTTGTATGCGCGTTCGCGTGAATGTGGGTTAACGAAGGCGAAAAAGGAAAACAATTTTGGCGTCAGCATTTCGAAATTTGCGGACCGCGTGCGAACACAACGCGATGCTGCCGAATAAAAACAACGTGCGCTGCAAACGGACCGAAACAAGACGAATTACTACGTGGATTGTGTGATTCGAAAAAGAACGAGAAGATGTGTGTGCGTGTGCGTGAGTGTTTCACGTTTGCAAAGTCATATTTCACACCTCAATAAAAATTCATTCGCGTTTCTTAGTACAAAAACAGTGAGGACAAAAAATCATATTTTTACTTTTTTATTTGTTAAGCTAGTCGAACTTCGAGTCGACAAACGAACATTGCCGAGTGTTGTTTGTCAGTCGACAAGCCGACGATCCTGACTAGTTTGTTTTTCGATTCTTGTTACAACTTTAGAAGCACGTTGTCATTGGTTCGGTTGGGTGCCAAAAATTATACAGTTCGCACAGATTAATAAATATCGCGAGTATTACTTTACTTTTGTGTGCGGTGTGAGTAGAGGTTTAATTTATATCACATCTCTATACAAGCATCGTTGTCATAAATATATTTCAAATTTTATTAACACCACCACACAACCAGTGTTACATATTTTTAACACTATCTATCTGTATCTTAATCTACTTTACGACGCGCGCGGCGCGAGTATCTCGACTCGAATCTGTTTCCACTCGCATCGCGATTTTCACGTAATCGTAAGTCCACGTGATAAAAACGCCGCGGACAATTCTGTCTGATAAAGTGCGCGATTTACGTAGAGGCAATAATAACACACGCGCGTGTGTTTTCTCGGAAATCGCGAAGCGCGAGAATATCAAGGAGCTGCCACTACGCGTGGGTTATTGTAATCGTTTCTTCTGCTTGCAGAAGGCGTAGTCGGAGCTCGGAACTTCACAATGGAGTGCCGCAGGGGTCTACGCAGAGCAGTTCCGATCCTTGGGCTGCTACTTGCGTGGCTCTTAACCAACTGCACCGTCTTCGCAGGTGATCTTGCAGGTGAGTGTGCGAGAAAGTATTTACGATTTCGGATCGCGCGGTTCCTTATTGCCGCGGGTGAACCCCCGCTCGGATGAATCCCCTTTCCTTGCGCCAATTAAGGAGCCGGGTACAACGCGCGCGGATATTTACGCGCGACGTGCAGGAGCTTCTCGCGAAGGCGCGACTCGCCGCCGCAGGCAGAAGCCAGTTTTGCATCCCGGCGCCTTTCGCGTGTTCGCTTTAAAGCCTCGCAGCAAGCGACATTTTAAATTGTCACATTCGCGAGCGCTTGCCGGAGGATCAGGCCTGGCTTTGTTGCCGGGAAATTAATGGCGACGGAACTTTCTTAAAACCGGCTCTTTAAAACGAACATTGTAGATACCCACGTGAAAATAAGACGTTAATTAAATGATAAGATTACCAATTATCGCGATTGTGTTGTCAAAGTAAAGCGGAGAGTTTTATGCGTATTATGAAACGTTCTTTATTTCAACAGAATGTTACTTTTGTATGTGTTAACTTCTCATATTGATATTTAGTATCGAGTTGCTCTCTTCTTGTAGAAACTTAATTGTAACATACTTCGAGACTTTGGTGTAAATCCTTCCATAAATTTTAACGAGCAAACAAAAATCGTCTTGAAAGGGTTAATAACGAGAATGGGAGTAGCTGTGACGTGTACGCGCAGAAGGCGGAAGATCGTTGTTGCCGTAAACCCAGGAAAACCCCGCGAGATAGATGGGAGGTTTCGGCCGGCATGTTAAGTCCGGGAACACACCGTAGCACGCTCGTAGAATTAAACCGTTCTCGTGCTAATTGATTTAGGAGATTTCGCTTATTACGTGTGTGTGTGTGTGTGTGTTTTGCTATATCGCGGCAAAGTTTCTTTGGTAAGCGCTTGGTAACAAGCTAGGAATTCTGCACTTTTTACAGACACTTGATCAATATATCTTTGACGTAAATTACGGAGAGGCGAGTACGCGAGAGCGCGAAAAATAATGCACATTTTATCGCTTCGCACACAAGCAAGTATAATGCTCGATTTTGAGACTTTTTATTTTCGCGCTTCTCTCCGCGATTCACATATTTTTCAGCGTATATTTTTGTAGCTTCAATCACGTTCGTATTTTTTGTCGCCGCGTACGTGAAAGTTGCGGCTTTTCGGGACGTCGGGTGTTACGTTGGAAAGAATTCCGCTCAGGCGTGCCAACAGCGGCGCCTACAAATTTCTCCCGGGACCATTTCCTCGCTCGCATATTAGCCCGGCTGGCTGCCCAGCTGCAATCTCCGACGACGTGTAACTGATCGCGGAAGTTGAAGAAAAACCCCGCGGTGTCGAGGCAAACGCCAGCCGGCGCGCGCGCGGCAAAAGGGCGTTATTTTCTGTTCATAAATCTAACGGGGCAGGGTGAAAAAAATTCGAGTGCCCTCGACATCGGCGACGTGTGTTTACAAAACGACAGCCAAGTGTCTCTCAGACTCGTAAAAACGGTTTCTATATAAAAAACGGAGTAATTTCATAAAAACACACATATATAATTTTTTTTCTGTTTCCTGACAAAAAGAATTTAAAAAACTATTAGTAATTATTTTTCTTCACGAATTTCCAAGTAAGTTAAAAATGTATAATAATGCAATCAGTTTTGTGTTTTTGCATTTTTGCTTGGTTCTAACATACGCAGTAAAGAAGCGCTTCGTGTAGTTTAGTCAAGATGCAGTAGACGCGCCGCATATTTCGACATTCGAGGATATTATGTGAATAAAGGAAGATAGGGAAGACAGGGCTGCCTAGACCGATAGGGTTGGAATAGAGCGACGCACATTGAGCACACACGTGAGCATTAACGAGCGAGAGGAGCGATTTCAGGCCCGACGTATTGAGAAGGAGGGGTCGGGAATTGAGGCGTACACAGAGGTCAGAAGGAGGAAGCGATGAAACCTCGAGAGGGTTCGAGGGAGACAACGCTCTCCTCTCTTGTTCCTTTGCGATTATCATACACCCCGGTGCGCCCAATTCATGCAGCCATCACCGCAGTTGCGTTTCCAGTGTTCTGCCTTCGGTCCCTTCCAGCTAACTCCCTTTCCGTTTGTAGAGGTTACGTGCACGCGCGAGTACACGCACGCACACGCGCGTCTAAGAGCTCGCGCGCTGTGTAACCCAAACGATAGATAAATCAAAATCGCTCGCATTGTGCGCCGCCGAGGCTCAGACCGGGGGCTTTGTGCACCTCCCCAAGGTGGATAGAGATTTAGGACGTCGTGGAATCGATATCGTTTTCGACTGCGTTTCCGCGGCGCGCGGAGTCGCGATATACGAGCGGCAGGGAATTGCCAGCGCGATCGTTTATGTTGAGAAACAGGTTCCTTGTGCTCACGTATACAACCACAAGTGCGACAGCGCGGTATTTTAGCTCGCTCGAAGTTGGCGCAGCCTCCATTTGCATATTTTTTATAAAATCTTCGTCTCATTTATTTGTCCACATTTGTCTACCCACGCAGTTTTTGTTCATCTCCCGAGTTACACGAAGATGATATTTACTCTAATTATAAACGTTCTTTTATTTGACTTCTTCCGGAAGATAATATTATGAAAATCTTAAATAGAAATCAGAAGATAAATTCAGTTGCACGTGTAATATAAAATATATGACAAAAACATTCGTAACTCTGTGAAATTATTAGTCGCAAAAAAATTGTTATAATTTTTAATCCGCCTATTCCACGCGCGAGGAAAATAATGAGATGTCTTTCATCTTGACCGCGAGCTTAAATCGCTTATCAATTTTTGGTTTCGCTGAAAACTTTATTAGAAACCGAATAGTGTTAAAATTCCTTCGTTCGCCACACCTTTCCCCTGTATCTCAGTTAAGTATACGCGTTATTTCAGTTATTTCCAGCAATTAGTTTTTTAGTAGCCGCTCCGCCCGTCGTAAAACCGAAAACGCCTTCCTCTTAGCGAGCGCATAAGTACATTGAGCGTTCCGAAAAATTACGTAAAAACCTCTGATAGCCCGCCACTTTGTAATCTACCCTGATGGCCGTCGTAAAACGTTAGTTAACGACGGGCAGGATGATCTCGATCGGGGCTGACCTCGCGAATAACGCGCGATAAAATTTGCAGCGCGGCGGCTATCGGCGCGGCGCCGAAAGACGTCGTTTGCTCGTGTGGCTACTTCGTTCACGATTACATCGCGCCGCTAACATTTTTACGGAGGCCGGAATTTCCGGCTCTTACCCCATTCGGCAATAAAAGCAATACGTTCCGCGCCTCGACGTGGAATATTCCGGCCGTTAGAGTCTGTAATTGGATTATCAGGATGAGAATCATCGATCAAAATTTTAATCGCTTGCTTTAGATTGGATATAGTTCATTTTGTACATAGACTATATATGTATGTTCGATATAATACATACAAACGGTGAATACACAATGAAAAGTAAATGACTCGATTCTCACGAGAGTAGCGTGTATTCTCGCAAGAGTTTTTTTTTATAGCGCACTCTAATTATTTATTAATTTTCATCATCGAACGTATCAATCCGATCGATGCTTATAATTACCAACCGCGAGACCTCGGCCACACATTCACTGTTGCCTGTAATTGCCGTTTACGTTATTATTTCTGCCGATCCACCTGGACCACCTAGGACCACTATGAAGATCTCATCTTCTCCTCGCTCTGCCTTCCCGCGTTCCCTTTGCTCCCCGACGACGAGGATTTATAAGCGCGGCAAAGAAGAGGCGCTGCCGGACGATTTACGACCGCCACTTACGTCGCCGTGGCGCATTCCGGGCAATTAATATTTACACCGGATAAATCGGTAATACTATTATACACTCGGTACAATATCGAGATAATAAGCATCGTGGACAACGCGTGATTACAGACTGCGCCGTGTCCCCTAGAGGCAACGAGTTCTTCTCCGCGAGATAAGATTTCTCGAAGGAAAACTTCTCACGCTCCTCCAACCACCTTCGAGCTACGACGATGCGTGAAAAGTAATTCAGGAGAGATATCAGAGTTTTTTTTTTTTTTTTATAAATTAGATTTAGTAGATGTATATTTTTTTTATATTCTACTTATTACACGCGCGAATGTAACGTGTTTTGCTGCAACGTACTTTATCCACGTTTGTGTAATTCTTCAAATTCCATAAATAAGCCATAGAACGCACGTACTTTGAATTTAATGAATTAATTGAAAGGTACGCAAAATTAATATTGAAATTAAATATTAATGAGAGATATTATAGTGAATTTATTACAAAACGCGTACGCAATAGAATAAACTTTATATTTTGCTATTGAAATTCACATTTATCATTCAGTTTAATACGGTAAACATATTAAATATCAAACAACAAACGTCAAGAGAATGAGAGAAAGAGATGAAATTATAAAACGCGAGAAGAAAACGCAAACGCGCGCTGAAATTAGTCGAGCGGAATTGCACGTCAACTCTGTCAATATCACAATTAGGTCGATATATAATCTTCTGAGAGTAATCACAATCCGTGTGTCATAACAATTCAATATATACGAGAATGCAGAAAACGGCATCGAGTATTTAGATGTGTTTGTTCCGTCACTCGTGCGAAGCTGTTCTCTCTCTTTCTCTCCCTCTTTCTCTGCATGAAATTTGTTCTAATTTCGGCGTATTGAAATATGAACGAATATAATATCGAGCGCAACGTTATTTTCGCCCGTTTCATGACGGAGTGACTTTAACTTTCAGTAGGTATACGTGGAATCGCAAAATTTACGAGGCGTTCGAAACGCCCCGCGAATTTCGCTCCCGCGTTTTCTGCGAAGCGCCGTCAATGCGGGAAACGCGCGTCGCCTCCGAGATAAGCAAAATAATTCTGGCGTCGTCCATTGTTGTTTCGACGCTCGTTTCGTCCGACGAAACGGGTCATCGCTTCGAGAGAACGACGTCGTGCACCTCCACCTCTTCCCCTCTCCGGATGCCCTTTTCACTTCTCCTCCGAACGACTCTCGGAACTCGCATTCGTCCCCGTCCGAAAATCGACGACTTCTCTTCGTTTCACCTCGCTCTCGTTCACCTAACCGGGCGAGCCTCGGTGCCCGAAGATTTGTGGCACATCGGCAACACGCGGCGGCCCCAATTTACTGCGCATTACCCCGCCCGTCCTTGCCCGGTCTCGCATTTTCTACCGCCAACGTTATCCACCGTCGTCTTCTCCTTACGTCTCTCGCCGCGCGTCGTTTCCCTGCAGTCGTATCCCCGAGACAGTCGCGCGATTTTCTCTCTACCTTCATTTTTATTTCTCTTTTTTCCCCTCTACGTTTTCGAACTTCCAATTTTGCGATCTCCCGCTCTCTTCCCGCATTTCTCTTTATTTTTATTCCCCGCATTCTTCCCGTCTTTTTTTTTTCTCGCAGTAATACGTTATTTTATTCGCTTTTTTTTATTTTTCGTTGTTTTCATCTCTTTTTCATAGCGTTTGCTTTATCTTTGCTCGCTTTCATCTTCCATTTATGTCTGTTGTGTTTCCGATTTTACATATGTTTACAACGCGGCGCGCGTTTTTCTCTTCTTGTTTCCCTTGTTGTGCGGCCGAAATTCGTCTGGCATTTCCTCACGTTGTTTTGCATTGTTTTACGGCTTGCTCTCTGTGTGCGTTTCCCGAAACCAACGTGTACAAACGCGCGGTGGCGATCGCCCTTCCGCGTTATTCCTTGTTCGTAACCGCCGTTACGTGACTAATCTGATTCCCACCCACGTGCGAGCGGCAACGGGAACTCATCTCTCTCTCACCCTCTCTCACCTCCTTTCGTTCTCATCTCACTCTGTGCTTTAACCCTCTCGTACTGTCACCGCCGAGTTCAATGAGTTTCACGCGCATCGAGTGCGTACGGTGTCGGATCCGCTCGTCTAAATTTAGACCAGCGGAAGGGAGCGGAAAGGGAGGGTTGGTTTACGCGCTCGCCATGATGATTCGGTCGTCGACATGGTGAGTACGAGGATGTAAATAACGACGATAAGAACAATCGATAGAGAGATAGAGAGCCTCGACCTCACGCGTAACTCAAATAAAATAGAAACGGAGCTAGGAGACTATTTTCAACTTTAAAAGTTACTTTTATCGTTAAACCGTTTAGTGTGTAAGTAAATATAGAATTAAATAGCTGTTTGTGATTTTTCAGCTGTGTAGATTTTTCTAAACATTGTTCCTCGGTTTTTCGAGAATGATGTGACAAAATCGGCGCGTAAAATCGATTCGACGAGCATCACGTCTTCTTTATAAACATCTTCACATCTCGATATAAATGTGAAATTAATCGCGACCGTATGCGTCGAGTTTTTTGTTTGAAAAGTGTCTTCCATCCCGGTGAAACGCAGCTCTCCACCGCGAACGAAATCTCGCGTTCCTTCCCCCGTTCTCGAGCGGGAGAAGCTCGTTCTCTTGCCGCTCGCGTTTTCCAATTCGCGCCGAATGGATCGGTCGCGCGGAAAATAAGAGATTGTCGTGATCTTCTCCGCGTCGCGCGACTACTTCGTCTGTAGTGATGGCTCTTGAGTCAAATCCCGGTTTCAATTCTCGAGCGAACCGAATCAAGCACCACTGTGTCTTTCAAAAGATATCGTATAGATATGTAACTTTACACACATCACGCACATACACACACACA
>QVNV01017873.1:0-30008 GCA_014825455.1 Pseudomyrmex pallidus | reverse complement strand
GTGTGTGTGTGTGTGTGTGTGTGTGTGTGTGTGTGTGTGTGTGTGTGTGTGTGTGTGTGTGTGTGTGTGTGTATCGATGTTTTATAAATTAACTGTCGAATTCGAGTTTCGCGTTTCAAATTACAGTTGAAGAGATATAATGATATTGACGCATCCGCGGCACAGTTTATTGAATAGCGAGGATATAGAAAACCGGGGCGCTGCTGTGAGGAAACTTCGATAGGTGAGTGCGTTCGCGCGCGGCGAGTTATCGAATAATATTTCGATAATGACTGAAGAGCGCGCGCGTACCTCCGTGTTTGATGCGAGGATACGCTGCGAGATATTTCTTTCGGATTTTTTTTCTTTTTCGATGTCGAGCACACTTTTATGCTCGATGCGATTTGGGAATTATTATTATAATATACATTTTCGCGCTCACACAGAACTTTTATACTCGACGAAATTGCAAATAGAGACAGAGAACGAACACGCAACAAATGCGAACTAAATGTTGCACTTTTGCGATTAACGCGCGCGTGCGCGCGCGCGTTAGAGATTTGCGTTGACAAACGTCGGACATAGTCGGACTTGAGATAGTCGATCGAACGGAAATTACTCTTCTCGCGGGCAATTACCATGCATTACATTCGCCGGAAGTTTATCTCCCCGCAGAGCTTTGTGGCCTGGCCTGATGTCTGTGCGATGTTAACGTTGACGTTAACATCCCTCCCCGCCGGACGCAACACACATCGCGCAGATATTTATTCATGTAGTCTAGTGCGCGTATAAATATTAAATACGCACGTGTATATATATATACACGCACGAGCCAATTATCAAATTACACATATATTTAATGAATTACAGTTCCTATTAAAGTTCACGCGGCAATTATTAAATGCAGATTACCTTCCGCGGAGGGTAATTACATATACTTATCGATTAATCATATTCTTATTAATAATTAATTAATTCGTCATGTAAAACACACATGCTTATCGTCATTATATGCGCATATGTATTGCCGACCGACTGATAAATAATTCCGTACGTGACACGATATAATATGCTAATGAGGAAATTGATTTCTCGCTCGAGAATTTGTCGGCGCAAACGTCAGCAGCGTCGTCGCCCGCAATTCTCTTTCATCTTCGGCAAGTTCTCTCTCTCGTTATTATGGCTCCGTTCTCGCACGTAGGCGATTGCAAAAAAAAAAGGGTTGCGCGCTTCTCTTCACGTGCGCGCTCCAACAGAGAGAGAGAGAGAGAGGTAGCTTTCTCTACCACTCTAAAAGAAATTAAAAAGTTTCCGCTTTCATCCGCGGAACCGGCTAATGTATTTACGAACCTCTCGCACGTTGGAAAGTTATCCCTTTTCGCGTTAAAGTACTGCTTTCGATTATTCGCACGCTCGCGCGGACAGGAGACTCTCTCTCTCTCTCTCTCTCTCTTGCGCGAGAAGTCGGTAATTAAATTGCTTGATTAACGCTGATAATTATTCCGCAAGTTCCGTCGAAGCGCAGGAGAGAGAAAGAGAGCGAAAGAGAGAGAGAGAGAGGGAGAGAAAGAGAGAAAGATACAAAGCGTTAAGACTTTCCGGAGAAGTCGACACCTTCCGCTCCGAAGAAAATCTCAGAGTAAATTTGTCCCGGGCAGAGAGGGTCAATATTTACGTGGGTATTAGATAATTGACACACATTTCGAAGGTTTCAGTTTAGTAGGTGTTTCTGCGCGCCCTTCAACCTTTTCGAAACGATTTCGGTGTTTCATCAGGAAACACTTCGGTTGACCTTGTCAGAATCATCTAAAGATAAACGCGCATACAATATCGACGTTTTAAGATATTTTTTCCTGAAAAAAATAGCGCTGAGACACAATTGAATTGTTGGAAAAAGTTCCACGTGTTTTGCAATTTTTAACGTCATGTGAACAAAAAACCCGTGAAAAATAGAACGAAATTCTCGAGAAGAAGAACATTTTGGAAAATCTGACAGAAAAAAAGTCGAGTAGGCGGTTTTGGAAAGAAGAGGAAAACGCGCAGTTAGATAATACGTAAATCAGCTGATTTCAGCGAATTACAATCTAAGGATATCCCCTCGCGCTCTCGCCTTTTTCTCACCCGCACCTCGCGAAAAAGCAGACGGAAGATGGTTTCTCCCTCGTCGTTCGAAGGGAGGATATTGCCGAGGCTGTGCTGAGAGACGCG
Organism: Pseudomyrmex pallidus; assembly: GCA_014825455.1. Taxonomy (NCBI): domain Eukaryota; kingdom Metazoa; phylum Arthropoda; class Insecta; order Hymenoptera; family Formicidae; genus Pseudomyrmex; species Pseudomyrmex pallidus. The sequence goes on along the minus strand of QVNV01017873.1, from coordinate 27,821 downwards.
CGAGGATCTTCGCGCGGCCGTTAATCATTCGTGACACGTACGTGGCGGGATTTAGCAAATAAATGAAATTATTACACAACGAAGCCCCGGGTGTTGTAAGCCGGAGGCGAGCTCTCTCGTTGGGCGAGACGATGGCAGACGAGAGAGAGAGAAGCAGATAGGAGCTGACAGGATCTTCTCCGAGTTATATAGTGAGGCGTAATGAGCCGCCATTCCCGACCGGTGGACGTGTCGAGTCGATGGGCTACCATTTTCGAGATATATCGCGACCCACCTCGGAGAGCGCACAGAGTCTCGATAGAAGAAATAATTTTGACACACAAAAAGATTACATCCATTTCGAACGATCGATTTGTTCGCCGCGCGCATTTTATAAGATTTCGTGTCTTTAATTCTTTATTTATTGAGAAAAGAAAAGAAAAAGAAATTTTGTAGAAAACACAAATGTGCGGAAAATTAGTGAAACTAATGCCGTGCGTGTTTGCCTTGGCGCAATGGCGGTACAACTGCGATCTACAACTGATAATGCGTTTAGATTCTTGATGCAAGAGCGATTTTTATTTGAATTGTAGAGAATTTCTTGCCGCTCCCGAAACTTCAAAATCTACAAACGCGATACATCTTTCCGCGAGAAAGAAAATTAATTAATTCGAAAACGTAGTACGCTACGACTAATTAGTTATTTCTCGTCTCGTCAACAGATTTTTGTTCTCTCTTTCTCTCTCTCTCTCTATGTTCCGCGCAAAACGAACTTTTTCCATTTTCGCGCTTATTGCTATTTCCGTCGAGCGCCGGAAAAGCGTAGTTGTTTGCAATTTCCGTCATCGGGAAAGAGAAATGACGTGTAATAACGAATATTGTCGCACACCGTCGCATGATTATGCACCGTTATAATTAATGAGCGATTACTATAAGCGGCTTATATTGATTTTCGGTCCATCATAATACACTTACCGCTGCAGTTGACAAAATAATCAGTGGCATTGATAACGGCTTAATTAACATCTCGCGCAATTATAAATACATGAGCGGCGCGAAATAGACGATTTGTTGCTCGACTAATGAGCGCACGTGTGGCCGTTTATATTATTGTCATCGGATTAATATGCCCATAATTACACGGAGGTCAAATTCTCGTTGCGTTTATCTTTTACTCTCGTTCGATTTTAAGTCTTTATTTGTGCGTGGTGATGAAAATTGCAACCGCCGCCGTTGCTCGGAAAAATGATGTTCAATGATCGCGCGCTTGCGTAATGTTTGTCGTTAAACGCGCGCAATGTCTGTGTGTGTATGTGCGTGTGAAAATGTGTGTGCTATAGCGTACAAGCGTGATGGTGTATGAAATATACGTATACACACACAGAAACCGTTCGGCGATCGTTGCTTAATGCCGACACGCGAACGACAGCTTTTCAATGGCATTTCGCGAACTTGTGATGCAAACAGCGACACGTGTGGAATCGGAATTCCGGAGAAAGAAATTTTTACGCTCCGAAGAAGTGTAAGGAAATTCGCGTATTACATGTAAATCCTACACCGCCAGGGAAGGAGGGTGAGCAGATCCTAAACGAGGGTGGCGCAAGGTCGACTCTGTACCGAGAGCGAATTTTTCTTTTTCCCGTTTCTCTCCTCGTGCGATAATTTACGAGCTCTAGAATTTCATTTCGAGTATAAAATTTTCGCGGCAAATATTGTGTAAAGCCCGTTCTATTTTCATTCTAATTTTCTGCACCTCTAAAAAAATCCCTAGAAAAATGTGTCACTTTAAAAGTATTACCGTTTTTAAATTGATTTCCAAGTTTTTCTTTGCGCTGCAACTTGTGTGTGTGCGTGTGTATCAAATTTGAAAAGGAAGAAGACACTTTTGCATTTACATTTTATGTCCTTTTATGTCTGTCTCTCGGAAAATGCGTATCTCTATACAATTGTTTTTGTTTTTCATTAACAAGACCAACGATTGAGCTTTTCTGTGCAATTTCGCGTTTTTTGTTTCTTGCGTATCAACGCAAAGAAGAAAACACAGTTTGCGATTCCCGCTCGAAAAAAAAAAACAGGAAACCTTATCGTTGCGTTGCACGTTGTCGAGCCTGACTGATGAAGACGAGGAAAAACGTAATAAAACGAGCCGTCGGAAGAGAAACCGGCGGCGCGACCGCGCGCAGCTCGTCACGGATATTCCAAGTGCTTGGTATTCCAAGCGAAGATCTCACGTGGGAGTAATAAAGAGATGATTGTATATTTCGATAAAGTCGACTTAATGTGACGATGACGAGTGTCGTCGCGTCTCTGTCGCTTTTTTTCTCTCTCTTTCCGCTCTCCGACAACATTCTTCCCTACACTCGCCCGGGCACGTCGTTGTCCTCTTCTACTTCCTTTGCAACATTCTTCCGCCTTTTCCAGATCGTTTCTTTCTTTCTTTCTTTTTTTCTCTCTCTCTCTCTCTCTCTCTCTCTCTCTCGTTCTCTCCATTTCTACGCTCTTCTCCGCAAGGCAAGAAAACGAGGTCGCTTCCGCCCTCATAACAACGAGACTGAAATCGTACATAGAATTTATATGCTGCCGCCACGCGTTCGTCCAGATACGTTCCGCTATTCTTCACGTCTAAATCCCCGGTACGGACTGTGAGCGCCCGAGCGACGGTGGAAATATTTTATCTTTATTTAATCTTACCGCGCCCCTCCCCCCGCGCGTCGCATCACACACACACACACGCACACATACGCTTATTGATGATTGTCATTCGGTGTCGCGCAATAAATGTGCGCTTTTCTCGCGCGCGACTCTTTCGGAGATTTTCGATGTACAACAACTTCTTTTTATATAAGACTAGTTTGCAGTCGTATTTATAAAAATAATTATATCGTATTTATAAAAATAATTTATAAACGTTTGCAAACTAGAAAACAAATATTTTTCTTATTTGACGCGAGTATCCAAATTTATTGACGATCTCGAAAATTCTTAAAATGTTATTTAAAAAAGACGAATTGCAGCAATTGTTTGTTCGTTCGAAAACGTCAGCCATTATTACCGCGTCAAAACTAAAAAATAAACATTCGAGATGTTTGAAAATATCCTTTCTGCCGTTTGAGTTTATTTTTTGACGCGCTGATATCCCTTCGGGACCATCGATCGCATAGGATATTTGCTTGTATTGTCCTGAGGGACTCGCGTGACGCTTGCGGAACAAAACATTTTGTTAACTCGCCGTATATACTATTTTACAATAGACTCGTGCAAATCCCAAGTGTGGGGACCACTACCTAACCTTCCGGGTGGTGTGCACCACCGATGTATATATATATTGTATATATCAGACGCGAGAGAAGAAATAGATTAACCGAACAGTAGCGGCATTAATATGGATAATCGTGTAAATTTGCATGAACATTAATTCGCGCGCCATTTAGTCCTGTCGCCGTAATGCGGCGCGACAACGACATTCGCACGCCGTGACGCACAAGTACAAAATTATGTTATCCTCACATCAGAAACACCGGCATTAATGTCAGCGCGCTCTCAGCGTACGAGCGCGCGACTCAAATCGCACGATTTAAAATAATACTACTCGACGTTATTGCCAATGTGTGTTTGTTTCCGTGTTTGCGAGTATATTGCACACATAAAAAAGAAGTACAAAACAAAAACCGCGATTTGAGTAAGGGGTTCGAGCTGCCGAACGGTCAGATCGAATAATGCATCTGTCCAGACTATGGCAGTCTTTTTTTTTTTTTTTTTTACACTTGTTAAAGCGCGACATAGGCTCGGTGTATCCCGAGGGATTCGGTCTATGCTAAACAGGATTAGGGAGTCACAATGGAATCCGGAGCCGCCGGGGTCAGGACTTCGTAATAAGATTCATTGTGTTCACGCTCCGACTCGGATGCGGCGTGCATATCCCGTGTAAAAAAAAAAAAGGATGAGAGAGAGAGAGAGAAAAAAAGCGGAGCGCCGTGGAAAATCTCGTTGGCGAAAAGCTGTTTTCCGCACATCCAAGGACGCAAACAGTCGGACGTGCGCTTCGTGTGTGCCGCTCGTCGAACAAAGCCGTTTTCGAGAAAGAGAGAGAGCGCGCGCGCGTGGTGGTAGTATTAAAATCGTCGTTCGCGAGGATTCGGATACAATCGTTGCGCGATTTACACAAAACTTTCAAGAAATAACGCATGTAATTCCGCAACCGAATTTTTAAAATACAATACAAATAAAACATAATTCGTATTGTGCGACAAACAAATTCATCAAGTGGTGAACCGAAGTGACTCAAGGTGTTTTTTTTTCTTTGCACAATAATTTTTTAAAATTTACAAAAGAGGTAAAACCGATTGTTTCTATATACGAGATGCAAATGAAGTATTTAATGTTGGTTTTTAAATTGAATTGAATTCGAATTCTAATGTGTGTTAAGGAGATCCTAAAGTGGGTCTGTTTTATCGATAAAACTGAATTTTTTCTGCGCACTAATCATTTTTTTTGGCTGTGTGGATTGATAAATCCTTTCCTACAATTAAAGTACATAATAAGAAATCCGGGACGTCCAACTTTATATAACAAAATGAAAAAAGTGAAGTTTAAAAAACATTAGAAAAGGAATTATCAATCCACGCAGCCAAAAAAAGGATTAGTGTGCACAAAAAATTCAGTTTTATCGATAAAACAGACCTACTTTTGGATCCCCTTAACTCTCTAACGGCGGATGGTTTTAGCAACGTACAGGGCGGATGTTGGGTCCAAAGGGACTCGTAGCGAAATGTTGCTTTCAATTCAGTTTTCAATTATAGAGAATATATATTAGAATCTAATTGTATTTACAAATATAAGTTTATTTTTTTAGAAATAATTTGAACAAAATTGCAACTTAGGAGCGACACATGCGTCTGGGCCCGAATGGACTCGGTGTCCACCAGACAAAAGTCAATTTACAAAGCGCTTAGCTGTCTTACTGGTCTTGTTATTTTTTTTTATATATCTTTGAATATTTAAAAAAACCGTGTACAATTCACGTATTTGTTCATAAAATAAGTTTACAGTCGGATATTAGAAGCGACAGATATTAAAAGGATCGAGGATATCTTTATTGAGCAAAAGTACGTCCTCACGCTTGCACACTGTGAAGTAAACTTTGTCGTCAGTAATATTGTAATAATTGTTATCAAGCGCGCGCGCTTATGGCTCTCTCGTCGAGAACTGTTCTGTTCCACCAGCAGTGTCGTGTTTACTGTTTTTTTTAAATTTTGTACAGATACCAATCCGGCACACGAGCGCGTTGGTAGCGCTTCTCATATGTGCAGCCGTGTTTCACAAATGGAAAAACGAAACGCAAACACACGACTCGAACGGAAAAAGGATTGGTACACGTAGGTATATAATGTGTCATAACGTTCGCGATCGCGGTCTAACGATTCTCTTGAAAATTCGTCTGCAAGTTTGTAAAAAGTTTCCTTCAAAGCTCGGAGTTTCATCACACGCGCGTCAATATATGCCCGATCACGGTTCCGGGCTTGTCGCACTTATTCAATTCGTTCTATACAGCGACGATTATGCGCGGCGCGAGATCCGGCTTTCAACGCTAATGGCATCGCGGTGCTCATCAAAAGGTAGATAAACCTTATCGAAGGTAAAAGCGAGTCATCGCGAGCGAGTATAGAGGAGGAACTCTCTAATTTAGAAAAAAGAAGAAAAAACTTTGCGCGAGAATATTATACGCGAGCTATATAAAGGAATTCTTTTAGTGTGTGAATACACACATCCTCTCTTCAATAAGACACGCAAAGAGTCTACACTGTATATTTTGATGAAAAATCGCAACAAGAAAAATGGGTAATATCGAAGCCGACAACAATGGTTGTTAATTTTCCGAACGTAAATTTACGTCGCGCGAACGTACGTGAGATAAAGAAACTTGTGTGTCGTAAATTTGCATGACAATATATATACCGTCATTTACACACAAATTTCATCAACGACCAAAAATGTTAAAAAAAATTTGTGAAAACATAGGTAAGTTTCAAGGGAATCCTAAAGGGGGTCTGTTTTATCGGTAAAACTGAATTGTTTGCCCGCACTAATCTTTTTTTTGGCTGTGTGGATTGATAAAAATCCTTTTCTACAATTAAAGTGCATACAATAAAAAATCTGGGACGTCTAAATTTATATGACAAAATAAAAAAAATTAAAAACATTTTTTTAAATTTTGTTATATAAATTTGGACGTCCCGGATCCTTTATTGTATGTACTTTAATTGTGGAAAAAGATTTATCAATCCACACAGCCAAAAAAAAGATTGGTGTGCGCAAAACATTCAGTTTTATCGGTAAAACAGACTCACTTTAGGATCTTCTTAAGCAGTTATTTTTTTGTAAATATTTATAAAACTCTGAAGGCACTGAAATAACAACGTAAAATAATTAATTGCAAAATAATGAGCGGGGTTAACTGTCTGTTAACGGAATGACTGTTGTGTGTGCACAAATAGCTAAATGCACGTCCTTGTGCACATTACCGGCTGCACGCGCGCGCGCTACGATGCACCGCGTCTCTCTAAAGAACGACCCGCCGTTACGACGACAGCTTGTGCACGAACCGGAGATTTTCTCGGTGTCAGTAAGCCCGGGTAACGGCTGGCTTCCGGCAGAGTCGGAAATAGAGCGCGGTTGCCTTTCTCGAAGGAAGCTCGCGCCAACAGATCGGAAGCGGGCATCAACGGCGCGCGTCGTCGCGCGACGACGATGAAAGCTTCTCGTTCGCAAGACTTCGTGTGTAACATCATTTAGCGCTTCTATCTTCGCTGGTCTGGAGTTCAAACTCCATTATTATGTTAAAACTCGGATTTGATCATCTTCGTCTTTTGGTTTTTTTATTTCTTGATTCACACACTAGCAATATTCGAGAAATTCGAAGACGACACTTCCCTCAAATTATCGTCACGAGATCTCGTTGTTCCGAGATGCGAAATTTCCGTCGAACAAAAGCACCGTTTTGTTCGAATGGATCTCCTTGCACCGTAAGAGATACTTCGTGTGTGTGCGTATGTGCCTGTAGTCGGCACTAATTACGTCCGCTGATTATCGATCGATAACCGTTTTCCTGGTTAGCGCGGAATAAACCAGGGAACAAAGCGTCGCTATCAAAAAAAAAAAAAATGAAAAATAAAAAAAAAACTAATGACTGGCTTGGTAGTCGCGCAAAACCGATAAATTAACGCGAATCCACCCGAGAGAGAGACAACAGCGACTTGAACAACACCGACGACAACAACACAGCAGCAGCAACAACAACAACAACTACGGGCTGTGTGTACGAATGGGATCCGGTCAGTGAGACCGGAATTACACGGTTTTAATCGTGTGGCGGGTTTAACTAAGCCGTCGATATGGCCGCGATATATTAATGGTAGCGCTGCGTGCGTCGGCGGCAAATTCTAAATACGTGAACAGGAAGTGCACAGCTTTAATTGCAGCCAATGGTGACTCCGGTGGTGCCCGCTTAACGAGCATAATTAATCGATAATCCAGTTCTGGGCGGCGGGAGAAAACCCTTTCCCGCGCATATAAACGCCGCCGGTTATACAGAACGCATAATCCGATATTAATTTACATGCCCGGCGCTCATTACGGCACTTGAGAAAATATCTAACCATTTCGTAACCGGAGTCCGCGTCGATACGCCCGCGCCCGCCGCCGCGTCGAGGACCCGGGTAATTAACCTGAGTCGACGTTCTAATTACCACGTGTCAGATAAAAACGCACGTTTACGGGCATCAATTTGTTACAACAGCACGTTTGTGAACGCGCAGACGCGCGTCTCTCTCTCTCTCTCTCTTTTCGCACAAATAATTATAATAAATTAATAATCACGTTTGCGCGCATCTCTGTGTGTTGTTTCGTGAAATGAAACAAGGTTGAGTAGATGAATGCTTTATTCAGAGATAGACGAGGAGAGGAATTATCTCCGTTTTTTTTTTTTTATTTTTTTTTATTTTCTCATCGCTGACGAGTGGATAAAGCATCGCGATGATAATTAATCCCCGGAGCTGTAACGAAATATTTATACGTCGTTGCGAAATTCTCTGAATCCCTTACCTCGTTAGAGATTAAAAGAGAAATTTGCCGACATTATTAGGCGCGAGATAAGCTCTATTGCGAATTTATATTTCGCGCGCTTACATTTCCGACTGTCGTAAAAATTTGATCCAAGACAAACAAATATACCGATTGATCGATCGATCGATGTGTTCTCGTGTTTCGCTACAACAAACCGAGTTTTTTTTTTATTTCGTTGGACAACTTCAGTCGGAGCGACGAACAACCGGACTATTTCCGTAAAAAAAAGCTGAGAAAACTTTTTGCGACGAAACTCACACACGTGCAACACGATCGCGCGGTAAACAATATTGTATTTCTATCATATTTATTAATTAAACAAAAATCTGGACGTCAGAAACAAATTCTCTCCTTCCTTCTCACATGAATGTAACAAACTGTACCAATATAATCAATTTGTAGTTACAAAAATGTACTGTGTTTTATATTTCGCCTCGGAATAAAATTAAAACCAATTTAACAGTTTGTTTATATTAACGGCAACTGTAACAACTAAAGAAAAACAAGCTCTCAAGCTGTCTTGTTGCTATAAAGTTGTTAAAAAGTATTTAATTTTTATCGAAAACGAATAATATTTACTAAACGATATCATTCGAAAAAAAAAAAAAAAAAAAAAAAAAAAAAAAAAAAAGACTGGACATGCATGCGGCAAGCAGCGTGCTGAAAAACAAGTAGGACAAAGCTTAGCACACCCGGCAAAAAAGCTTACGCCCGAAAAACTCACTCACTAGCAAGCGACAAAAGACGAGCGCGAAACAAAACAGTGATGCATCATGCTTGCATTCCTGCGTTTCCCACCCCCTCCCCTTTGCATTTTCGCTGTCTCTCGTTTACTTATAGAAAACCAAAAAACGCGTGACAACTCTTTCGAAAAAATGTCCATTAAAACTGTCCATTGAAGCGAGATCTCATTTAATCGAGAAGAGAAAAATAGAGAGAGAGAGGGAGAGAGAGAGAGAGAGAGAACAAAAAAGAATAAAAAGAAGCAATCTGCACTAATTATAAACTTAACTACAGCTTTTTAAAATTTATAAGATAATTTGCAGCACGACCTGTAAAAGATAAATTCTCTCTTTTTTTTTCCATACAGTCGCAAAATAATTTTGTGGTTTTTTTTTCGAAAGAAAAAAAACCGAGCTCTAAAGAAGAAGAGCAACGCAAACACCGATAAGAAAGAATAGAGAGAAACTTTACAAAAAAAAAAAAAAAAAAACACACGAAAAAGAAAGAGAAGAAAGACAAAGTTCATAATAAATTTTCGAGACCCGCTTGCGTCAACTCTCGTTGCAACGCGAGGAGTCGGGAAAGAAGTTAATGCACTTCCACCATCTTCTCCACTTCCTACACATTCTCCAGCTCTTTTGGTTTTCCGTTTGTTTTTCCCTTTCGTTCGCACACGCTAGCGTTTTAATCTTTCTGCACCCGCTCTCGACACAGAACTCATCGGGCGAACCAAATACACAGATCTATTGCCTCATCCACCTCAGATCTCTCTCTCGGGGTGAATTCAGCGGAGAATGTGTGTTCGCAACGGTTCTGCGGAAATACATCAAGACTCGATTCCTCGTGGGGTGGTCGACAGCGAACGACGATCCCGTATGAAAAATTGATGTTATTGGACTTGGAAATTCATCCTCGAGCTTTCGACGGCAAACTCCGACGGTGGTTTTTGGGATTTGTGCGATCAGGGTTGTGCATCGCCGAGTGTGAAAACGCATGTGAGCTGTGCATCGTGGCAAAGAGATGCTACAGCAACTATTTAAAGGGATAATATTACTTGATCCGGCTCTATCTAGCCGACGACAAGAGAAGCATTGAACTCGCCAGACTTTTTCGAACAACAGACTTTAACGTCGAAGATATAGACGTCGAATCACGAAAATTCTCTTTACAACAAAAAAAGACGCACTGTAACAATATATAGCTCCCAACTCAATTTTATATTAAAATCCGAAAGTTCGAGCTTCTTTCAATTACGTAAGAAACAAACGCAGACACACAACATTTCGTAGAAGTCGAGGCAGAAACACGAAGGAGTCTACTATATACGTCCGTGCGAGAAGTCTAGAGCGGAAATAGCAAATGGAAGTTGGATGCAGAAGAAGGAATAAATAAGAGTGCGCTAGGTGCAAGCAGAACGAACGTAAAAGAGAGAGTGTGTTTGTGTGTGTGTGTGTGTGAAACGGGGAAGGGTAACAGCGGAAAGGGGAGAAATACAAGTGCGTTGATAGAAGGAAGGTTCCGTCTGAGCACTGGTTCCAACCCCCGGCCGCTAATGGTTTACAAACAGACGTTGACGAGGTAATATTGCGAGGGCGATAGTCCGTCGTCCAGTCCGAGAGACAAAGGAGTGCAATTTACGATTTAGAGGGATGTTATTTGCAAACCCCCCCCCAAAAAAAATCGGGATCCGAAAATAATTCACAATCGTCAACTATTTTTTCGAACAAGATATTTGATAAATACACTTGACCGATCTATGGTGTTTGTTTTTTAACAACATATTTTAAGTCAATGTAAACACGAAAATATAAATCGACAACGGCAATTTATTTAAAATAAAATTTACTAGTTTTAATTAATTGAATGTAAATTACTTTATATTTTTCTTCTCTCTCTCTCTCTCTCTTTCTGTAAACGTTGCGATAACAACGTTCGGAGATTTAGTTGATTGCCAGCTTTGATTTGTTGTTATTATTACTGTTAAAATGTAGTTACAAACTCTTTCCATTGTGCGCTCCTTTGTTTTCAGCACTGCAGAGAAGAGAGCGCTTTTTCGTTCGATTTGTTTTGCGTCATCACGGCTTTCCCGGCCGAGTTTGGCGAAAACTTTTTTTTCTTTTTTTTTTTTTAGCGCGATTGTTCGCCAGAAATATGCGCGGAAGGTTGCGAGTCACTGATCTAACTTCAATTTATAGCAAATAAAGCGTTTGATCGTTCCGTCGCTTTACCGCACGCACGCGTCGGTTTGACTCAGCGCTTCTCTATGTATCGAATCGCGCGAGCGGAAAGTCCGCGAACGCTATCGGAAAATCGATTTTATGGCAAATAAAATGTTGTTTTCTCGCCCCTCTGCAACCGCTCTTCCTCTCTTTTCTCTCTCCCTTTCTCTCGCTCTGTCTATCTCTCTCTCTCTCTCTCTCTTACTCTTGGCGCATCGCATTCTTGTATACAGCTTCAACGCTATATGGTGATTTTTCACGTTAAACTGCGGAACGTCGGAAAATTTACAGCCAATGAAACTACACTTCTCTCTACTCTCTGTTCCCGGCGTTAAGATCACAGGTGTGAATTTTAAAATCCGCACCGACGTGTAAAGAGGTGTACGGCGGATAACGCGGATAGTTCACAAGTCACCGCGAATGTGAAAGCTCCCTCTTATTGGCTCCTCCCAATATATATATATATGTATTTAACGTTTCGCTAATGGAAAATCACGTCTTGCAGGCCGTTACTTTCGCGAACGACGAAAAGCAGAGTAAAGTTCTTGTTAGCGAACGACATGAGTTAAAAGCGGATACACGTCTTCGATGAGGTAACGCGACACGAAACTCGGGAGAAATTTTGAGACAAGTACCGCGAAGAGGTTTTATCGCGAAATTTGTTACCCGGAGCGGGCGTGTAAATCGACCAGCGACGAATTGTTAACACAGAGAATTGCGAATTTCGGTGTAACGTTTTTATTACGACTTTCGCGTCGGTTTCACTTATTGCATTTCCACGCGCGAAAAAGATTCCGAAACGGAGATTTTGCGGACGAGGTTTTTTAGCGCGCGCAGCGCTGTCCTCTCTTTTCTGAAAACGGAAGAGACAGACGAAACTCACACAAAATGTTTCTTGTCGAGATTTCGAAAACTTCCTCAACCCGCGGGGCTTTTCGCATTTTGTACACCGCGTCTTCCGTGTGAGATTTCCGCGAGCACATACCTACTCCCGAGAGCAAGAGCAGCAACCTGAGAAAAATTGCGTTAAGAATTACAAGAACTCGGAAGAGAATTTTATTGTGGCACACTTTGAAAAAAAACTTTTTTTTTGTACGACGTTACCTATTTTGATTTTATTCGATCGTTCAATCTCAAGTGGCTCGGCTGAGAGATGTGACTTGAAAGTGCAATAAAATCTTTGTTTCAAGTGGACGCTCTCTCTTTCTCTCTCTCTCTCTCTCTCAAGAATTTTAATTCGACGCCTCTCTCTCGATGATCAAGCAGATACGCGGTGTTTCGTGAGGAAACTCAACGACTCCCGGCCAAATTTTCCCTAATGAAGGATCCACTTCCAAGTTCAAGCGAAAGATTTATGGACGGGGTGGGAAATATAGTTTCCGGAGTTACGGAGCGTGGCTCTCGCCTCAAGGGGAAACAATGCGCGTGTATATACATATATATATGTATATATATATATCTGCGGCCCGTGTGCATTTCGGTGCACAAAAAAAAAAAAAGAAACAACAAGCAAACTACAAAAACATTACGCACACCGCTTGCGTTTTACTGCCCTCCGCGTGTAATTCGCATGCGTTCCTTTTACGTGCGGATATAACGCAGCCGCGAGAACGAGGCAAAAACTAAACAAAAAAACCACCTTTTGCATGCGCGGAAATGCACGGTAAGGCTGCTTGAATGTTATTGCTCTCGAGACTGTTATTGCTTTTGCGTAAAAATCCTTCTTGCGCGGATTAACCCGTGTACATATATTTGCGTCACAAAACACGCGCGCACGCGCGCGTGCCGCTGTTTTTTCTGCAAATTGCTTTAAAATTATATCTGTTGGCGCTTTGTACATAGATAAAAAACAAAAATTAAATAAATAAATAAATAAAAAAGCGATGTAACTGTAAATATACGCGCGCGGTCGGTTTATTATTAATACGCACAGAGAGGTGCGTTCTAAATTGCAACACCGCCTCCTCCCCCTTCCCCCTGTAAAGCGCGCGGGGCGCTCCATACTACCCTCTCTGACACGTAATGTCGTGCCACGCAACAACATGAATTACACGACGTTATCTTGATATATCGCAGCGGCGCGTTTCCCCCGATAACCGCGTTTAGCTATAAATAGGTGACTTTCGCGCGAAACCGATTTTCACCGGCCGCTACATTCGATACGCGTTGTTTAGAACGGAATTAAATCATCTTCTGGAATATCGCGCGCGATTGGAATCGATATTCGAGTCGAATTGCGCAGGAATCTTTTCCCTCTTTTTTTTTTTTTTTCTTTTTTTTTTGTTACGGACACGCGCACATACACACACACACCGAATCATCGAAATAAAGCGTCGCGTGCACCAATCCATGTAATCCCCCGTTCGATTTCATGGATTTGGAAAGGTTACAACATTTGGCCTTACACAATTGATGGCGTTTCACGGCAATCTCGCTCTACAGCTTTGTTAAAATATCGTCGAAATTCCACGAGTATTTGTAATCCCTATTTTGCGCGGGAAACGTTCTATTCAATTTCTCCCTCACATTCTTGATGATCGCGATTTTACAAGATGAATATTACCGAGAATTACCGACGTTGTATAGATATAGATTTTTTTAAAGATAAACATTTCATATATAACAAACTTTAAAAAAAATTATTACCATGGTATTTGTTATTAAAAAAAACAATATATCGTATGTTCATTTATATCAATAATAGTAAATAAGAGTAAATTTATATAAATAATAAGTATTATTTAAATAGTTATAATTGTTTTTTGTATATTGTATATTGTGTATTGTATATTGTATATTGTATATTGTATATTGTTTTTATTAAATATTATTTGATTACCCTAATTAAAGATTTAGGAAACGATGTTTGAAGAGTTTAAAGCGTAGAAAGAAATGTGGTAATAAAATTTAACAGTAAAAACACGGCGAAAAACGTATGAGAAGCAACGTGCGTATAAAATGCGTAGTAATTTGACGATGTTGATGTACCTACGTGATGAGTTATTCGGCGCAACGAATTCATTTTGCGAAGTCGCCACCGTTCAGTTTGCAATTATAGTATTGCACAATCAGCCGGCGAGAATGGAATTTATTATTTCCATATTCGTATCTATCGTATTCACATCAGCGTAGAGATCAATCGACGAGAATTATCGTAGATATTAACCTCAACGCTACGTATAAGTGACAGTTATTGAAAAAAATATAATAATATTTTCTAATAACTTGTCCGCGAATACCCTCGTCACATCACGATTGCGCAAGTCAGGAAATCAATTGATCGTTTTATACCCATTAAAAATAAAAAAAAATAAATAAATCAGCGATAAAAGTAAACCACGGCTAATAATGCCTAATTGTATTTGCCTTTACATTTTGCACTCCACCTAAGAAGGATTAAATTATCCGGGTGAGTTGATGATTCGGCGTGGCGCGCGATCCACGCCGAATCAGGGAACTGAATTGGATAAGCTTTACTTTTTCATAGCCGTATCCGTGATCGAACCGACGGTCGTCCCAGCCCGCAAATCAAACGCGCAAATCTCGTTTTCGCAAATCGAACGTACTCTGCTCTCCTTCACCCCTTCAATCCTCCCTCGACCCTTTCCTCTATCCCACCACGCCGATATCCGATCCCCTCTCTCTCTCTCTCTCTCTCTCTCTGTAGTAACCTCCGCCAGGTTACCTCCCTTGCATGGCAAACGTCCCTCCGGCATTTTCCTGGCACGTGTTATTTTATCCTACTCTCTTCCGTTCCATCGCGACTGCTATACGTCCTCCTCGTTTCTGAAAAATTGCCCGCGTCAAAGATGAGCGCGAAAGACTCGCGCGCTGAATGCCGAAGACAGAGATATTAAACGAAGAGGAAGCATCTCTTCCAGGGCGTTTCGTCTAAACGACGGAATTTTCTTTTCCACAGATCAATCCACAGTCGATTTCTTTTCATTTCTAGAGACAAACAATCTGTTTTCATAATAATAATAATAATAATAATAATAATAATAATAATAATAATGCTGAATGCAGAACACACAAGCAACTATCGAGTATGAATATATTATTACGAACAACGTTATTTTCTCTCACTGCCGAGCTTTGTAATAATTTCGGCAATTTTGTCGAAAAGAGGTGAATAAAATATTTCGTATCTCTCTTTGTGTATCTGTGAATTACATAAATTAAACGGTGCACACGGTGCACGCCGTGCTTTTATACGATAAGATACGATTATGATAGACAATAATTAAATTATACGCGATAATTATTTAAGTTTTTATTTTTTTTTTTTGGTTGGTTTTTGCTTGCACGTGCTACTTGTTTACAGTCGGAAATTGGCACAGAGATGATTTTCAAACGATCAATTAAGCCTCCCTTTTGGAATGCAAAATGTTGGAAATGGATTTGTACAATGCTTTAATACTTCCATAAGCGCGCGGACTCTCGCGCTAAGCGATTAATTATGAATGCTATTTATTCAGACATTCGGCAATAATTAATTATGTTCGTAAACACGGCTGAACTGGTTTTGCGCAATGTACGTCACTGGGAGAGAACATATATATTTTGAGATTGCCAAAGCCGTGGGACATTAACCGTAAAATCATATATCGCACATCTGCCGTATATCTCGATTTATCACTAATTATTCTCGAACAGGCGAGACATCCAATAACGCATTAGCGTCGGTTTGGTAAATAAAGTCAGACGAGGTAGCAGACTATCAAGTGCGGATTTTTGCGCGCTTGTGTGTTTAAAAAAAAAAGAAAAAATAAATAAAAAAATTTTAGTATATCAAAACACTCGATGCACATAACTTGCTTGCGAATTAACGTATACTAAAAAAATAAGTGAAAGTAATAGATAAACAAATAATTGACAAACGTTAGTATTTTTTTTACTTGAACAATCTCATTTGTTTATTTCAATTTTTTTCTTCTATTTTTTATTCTGATAACAAAATTGCCTCGTCGCTTTCATCATAAATCTCCGAGCGGATTCCGAAAAACACGACGTTGCAACTCTCTCTCTCTCTCTCTATCTCTTCACGCTTCTTTGGAAGCGTTGAGTGGAGGGAGCCTCTTCGCTGCCTCGTCAGAGATTCGGAGTTCCATTCGAAGGAAACTACCGCCTGATTGCTACGTTAAGCTCTATCGATATTCACCCAGTCTGTTCTATCATCCTGGCCGATATTATTCACGGGAAACAGCCCGAGGGGTTTCACGAAAGAGAGAGAGAGAGAGAGAGAAGGAGGAGGAGAGAGAGAGAGGAAGAGAGAGAGAGAGAGAGAGAGATATTCGACCAAGTATGGCCGGAGGGAGAGAAGGAGGTTGACGTTGACGTAAGTCAGGGATGAGGCCGAGATTGACTGCGCGTCTGTAGCACTTGTGTTCGAAATTACCTCCGACAGGTGCTCCGAACATTGCTAATATTATGTGGTGTTGCATTTTGCATGCCGATGGCAAACACCTTTGGTTAATTGCAATTTAACCGACAATAATTTGATGTGTATTACGCGATGTGCTTATTGCCAGTGCGAAATGTACAAATGTGTGAATTTTCAACACCCCTGAACGAAGAAACAACCTTTCGCATTGCAAGTTTAAAAAAAAACCACAGACCACGCTTGCGCGCGGTCATCGTATATACATACGCGCATATTTACCGATTTGCGAGCACGTCGACCGAGTGATTGATCATTTTGTTTGTAATAAAACCGATTTGCGTCTGTGTATTACCGCGTGTTCTTGGTCAAATGATGTCAAGCAATTAGAACACAAACAACGTGTTGTCGAGCTGTTTCGCGCGGGCGAGACGTATAATGAAAAACATTGCAAGCAGCGATAATTGAGATTCGACCTTCAGCGAGAAACTCTCAAAACTATCTTCATTAAATATTCTTAGTCTTTTTTATAATACAATTTAAGCACAAACACACAGAATACGCGTTCCCGTATATTAGCTGCATTATCTTTTTTTTTCTTTTTACTTAAACACGCTCGCGCGCGGTAGAGACAAGCGAGATCTACAGCAAAACGCCAAGCTGTGTCACATCTTTTTCCTACCTTTGTGGCCGGTAATATCGCGATATTGCGGCTGCGTGGAGAGACGTTGCGAGGACGAGCGGAGAAAGAGAGAAAGAGAGAGAGAGAGAGAGGTAGCTGTCGGTGGAAAAAGGAAGAAATAGGTCGGACAAGGGGATTGAGAGCTGCGTAAAAAAGAAGCAAGGCAAAACTGCTTCCCGCTAACTGGAAGTTTACCCATCTCGCTGCAAAACTATCCCGACGCGATCTGTCGCTCTCGTTTATTCCTTCTGCTCGGCGCCGCATCTCTCTTCTCCCTCGTCCCTTGTCTCTCCGCTCTCGCAACCGGGGTCCTTTTCCGTTCTCGTTTTTTCTCCGCCTTCCTCCCCCCCCCCTGGTTGTCCTTTTTTTTCTTCTTCTGAGAACCGGTCATTATTCTTTCATTACTCGCAGCAGCACGCGGGAAATTCTGATGATTCGAATCCGGCCGCCTTTTTTCTCTCGAGCGAAGTCCTTTTTTTTTTTTCGCTACGACGAAAAGGCTTCTGGAACGAATCCGCACTGGTCGCGCGTAATCGGTCGCGCGCGCGCGAAACTATATATATATCGAGCAGCTCGAGTGTTACTTACGTTGTCGTTAGAATAATGACAGTAAATGTTCTTCGAGGATGCACTCCGTGGTGCTCGATGGTTGCTTCTTTCGTAGTGAAGAAATAACCGGGGGGGAAGGGGATGAGGGGCGGGAAATTCAGCGGCACAAAGTAAGCAAGAAGTGCGAAATTGTTGGTAACGATCACACGGCGCGATCATTCCCGCCGTTAACTTCTTCGATTATAACATTTCGCGATTATAGTTATTTAGAGACGCGATCGGTTGAGAGAAAAACCGAATGAAACGAACTAACTCTCTCGTGCGCGCGATTACACATTAAATTTTAACTAATAAATTATTTATTGCCACGACCTGATCGATAATTAAACTTATTTTAATTAAAATTATTTTAATCAATACGATAAGCTTCTATAATTTATTAATCGCCTTATTAATATGCGCGCGCGCGCGCGCGCGAGTAAAAGAGACATGTAAATTTCAGGAAACTCAGGAATATGGTGAATTAGATAACTCGACAATGCGCCGCGGGTCGTCAAAAAGAAAGGAGATTAATTTTGAACATTAATTTCAGCGGAAAAATTAATTTTAGACGACATGAAAACGAAGCAAGGGATAATTTCTCGCGGTTCCACACCGCCATTACGCGGAAAGGCACTTTACAAGGCATTATCGCGCACAGGAACCTTATGAAGCGTAATTACGGGAGAAGGAATATATTTCTGCTTTAACGCGCGCGCGTTCTGAGAAACGCGGCACGACGTTTGAAATTATTTCATAATTCATAAACGGTAAGGCGGATATAAAGTAAAGAAAGTCTTCTGTGTGTGTGTGTGTATGTAAATTTCGTTGCTTCGTTGCTGACCCCTTTTTCCTTCGACCCTTTCCCGCGTTTCGCTATATAACATGTTTCATTTCTTAAAAAGTGGTATGTACTACGTCGCCGTCGTCGTCGCGAATGACACGATGACTTAAGAAGAAAAAAGAAGCGTAAGAGAGCAAGTAATAGCGAATGAAAGAATTGTAAGATATAATGGATAGGGAATAAAAATGTGCCTGTTAAAAACTGCGAAAGAAAAACTTTTTACTTGGCGTTTTAAAGTCAATGTTTTTTTTTGTTCACTATTATCAGAACAACCGCGATTTTTGTACTGGTTTTTTTAAAATGCCGCTTGTGCGAAACTTTGACCCGCTTACGTCACAGCTTGAATTAGTGAAATAATTTCGTAATTATATTCGAGATAATATCGCCTCGATGTAATTCTCTGGGAAATCAAATCGATGGAAAAATTGTCACTTAACTCTTCGCGGCTCAAAAATGACGACTAGTTGACCAGACTGGGTCTGTGAGACCCACGCGACTTTAAAATCGAATACCTCGGCGAAAAATCAATATTTTTCCATTTTGTTTTTTTGAATGTTCGAACGATTTTGCGTTGATCAAAAATCAAAATTAAAGAAGTCTCCAGTAGTTTCAAAGATATAAGCGTTCAAAAAAGCTAATTTTTTCTAGAGACGCCGATGCGCAATTTTTAAGCGGGTCGTGGAGACTCATGTCTGTTTACGAAGAGTTGACTTGAAATCTTGACGCATATATGTGCCGTATAAATATGTCGAGACACGTTGCAAAGCAACATTTTTTTTTTTTTTGTTCCGTTCAACCCCTCCGTGCCACGTTCTACACGACCGCGTAACTTAGTTTTCTTGTACGGATATGTCGGTGTGTACCGACCCGGGAAAACACGGGACGTCAGGAAGAGAAAAAAAACAAAAAACTCGAAAACCACGAGAAATGCGTGACAATGCAAACGCGGAGTGGCGAAATGACGTGCACACGCACCTCGCAAAGTTCACTACGCCTTTTTGCGTTCAGAAAACACCGGATCGTTATAATGAAAGAGTTTCGCACGGGCGTTACAACGACGGGCGCGCGCGGTGGTACCGTTATTATTCAAATTATGCGACCGCTGTGGTTTGCACGACGTAAAGTGAGTATAACCCGGGCATACACCCCGGCAACGTCACCTGCGCGTTTTCCGACGATGTATGAAAAATTTATCGACACGCATAACCGTCGATTTTTATGCGCTCACGCGCTCTACCTTGCTTCAACCCATATATATATGTAAAATTTTTTTTTTGCTCCGTTTTCCCCTTCCACCGTCGAGCTCTCCGTTAATGGCCGCGGCGCATTTTTTATTGCAAAACAAAATTCACATTTTTACCTTGGCCGACTAACTCGATAACGACGCGATACACACGAGGTACGAGAAATACAACGACATGATGTTTGTTATTTTAAATCGCACTGCGATTATGAAAGAATAAAAAAAAAACTACTACCGTTAAGAGAATGCTGAACCGTCCTGTTTTATCAGCTTACTATGACTACAGTCTTCGGATTTTTGTCGTGTTTACCGCACAATTTTGAAAACGGTTCTCCAAATTAAAAGAAAATAGTCTAAGGACTCACTGCAGGAAATAATTGTTTCTGAAACAAAAAAACTTTGTCATCAAGAAAACTGACTGAGCTAACCTAACCTAAACTCCAAATTTAAAATCTTTTCGTTTCAGAAACATTTATTACCCGCAGTGAGTCTTTAGACTACTTTCTTTTAATTTGGAGAACCGTTTTTAAATTTGTGCAGTAAGTGCGACAAAAATCTAAAAACTGTAATTCATAGCAGGATGATAAAACAGGGCTGTTCAGCATCCTCTTAATAAATAGATCATCGCGTCTGAGTATCTCGCGTTAGACTTTTTACGGCTAGTAGACACTTTCTTTTTGTATCTTTATTTTACTGATCAAGAATTTCCGATGAAAACTCTGACGCGATGTGACACCCAATCAATTAACGCGACACACGCGATACTTATAATTTATCTTCGATTCGAGAAACTTTCTTCTCACGCGCGTTCTCACGACGTACGACGGCGCGGCGGTCGGTCCTCGAAGGTGTCGCGCGCGCCACACAGTCGAGGAGAAAGGGCGTGAAAGACGGGTCGCAACTCGAGAAAACTCCAAGAGGCTAAGAGAAAGACAGAGAAAGAGAAGTCGTATATATATTCGATACGCGATATCTATTACACGGTTATAGCGGTTCGCCGTTTATGGAGCCATACTTCACGCGGAATTGAGCCCCGAGCGTTCATTGTGTCGATCACAATGGACGGATTATAACGACCGCCGAACACTAGCCGTCTCTTTCCACCTTTCTTGCCGTCGATCGTTTCCCTCTCGCGTCTCGTCCTCCCGCGGCCGTCTCTCTTTTCCCTCCGGTGCAACCCTCCACACTTTTCCACGTGTGTGGCCCCTACGTGGATTATAACTCACTATCGGTCGCGTCATCAACGAGGTCCGAGGAAAAAAAGAAAGAAAATCCCGGAGATCGCCACGGGTCACGGGCGATAGAGGGAAGGGGCTGAAAAAGAACCGAGAGAATTGCCACAGGGCGAGAGAAATACTTTCGTCCACGGGCTCGTTGCCCGTTATTGCGGGCCGTTTCGCAAGCGTGAAACAATCGTTTCGGTCGAATCGAAGGTTGCGCGATAAAAGCGGAATTCGTTGTCGTTTTATCCCTCTCCCCCTTTCCCCTCCCCCTCTTTGTGATGGAAATGGCCGCCAATATCCGAGTTTACCTAGCCGCGGAAAGCGGTTCTTATTGACAATGTCCGTTGCTTTATCGAACGTCTCAAGATGTTTGGTTTAGATTTCACTCTCGGCGCGGTCGTTCCACCCCTCCTCTCTCCTCGTTTCTTCAAAGCTCGTATAATTTAAAGATAATTATAAAGAGATAGAATTCTTCAAAGTAATTGCAAAGTTACGATATAACGTATTTTATCAATACTATCAATCGTAACACAAAATTATGCGGTTTATATAAATGGAAAAAAAGTTTTTTAATTCTGTTTTTGTTTTTTTTTTTTTAACTTTCGCATTGATCTTTACCGCACTCTCCGTGTACTCTTCAATAGTTTTTGCTTTTCAAAGCCGTTAAACGTTAAAAAGCAAATAATCGTAAAGATTCGAAGCGTTGCGATGTTGCGCGTCTCTCGCTCCCGTCCACTTACTACCCCCCGTCGTGGCGCAAACGCTGCTTAATGTCCCGTACCAAGAATGACGGCTGGCAGTCAGGACGGTGAAGTACGACTGGCAGCACCCTGGAATGTCGAGGACAGCCTCAACTCGTTGCCCTTCTCTTTTTCGCATCCACCTTCACCCCAACCCAACCCCTCGTATCTTTCCGTACCTCGAGGTCTTCTTTGTCTAGTGAATTTTCGCTTGTCAATAGCACGCGGTGGTGGTCGAGTCTGTCGGCGCTAAAGAAGAGGATTGATGGTCCCTCATATTTAAAAAAGAAGGAAGTTCCCCTCCTCGGAGGACACACAAGCGAGATGGGGGAGGGAAAAAAGCGGATTTCCTTTTACGAGGCTTCGTTCTATGCATCGATGTGTCCTCCCCTATAGCCTGTCCGTTCCTCGTTGAACTTTTGACGTCTTCCCCGACGTCGGGGGGAGTTTGCGTAATCACGGTTGAATAAATTATTACAGTAATCAGCTTATACGTCGTTATTGAGATGCTCGATATAAATTAAGGCATCGTTGTGTTAAAAAGATTATGCGATTACTCGTTGGAAGAAATTGAGAGACTCTCCAACTTATTCAAGATATTTATAAACGTGTTAACGACAGTTTTTTCTCACGTTTTATAAACTGAAATATTTTCTTCTCAAAAGTTGAAAAAAAAAAAAGAAAACAAAAATACGTGTATTTTTCTGCCATTGCAGATTATTTATTTGATATTAAAATAAAGGGAGACGCGTATATAGAGACAGAGAGATAGACAAAGAGAGAGAAAGAGACAGAAAGTTAATTATCCGCGATAATTATCGAAAGCGCCGCAAGCTAGCCCGCAAATAATAATAATTGACAAGCAAACAGATGCGGCTAAATATCCTTTAAAAAAAGACGCAACAGGTATTGCTAACAGGTAATACAGGATATCTTTTCTTTAGTTCTCTCTCATTAAAATATTTCCGTCAGAGTCGCGCGCTGTAAAAATACACATCCTGTGTTTCGAAAGAAAATTTAGAAGCTTATTCGATCAAACCGAAGTAAATTGGTCGAAAACAACGTGATAACGTTAATAAACAAATTTTAACAAACGCTATTCTCGGATCTTCTCTTAAACTCGATCACTTATTTTTTCCAAACAGTTTACAATTGCCACCGAGACGTGACGTAAATCTAGCACTTATTTAATTGCGCTGCGAGTTTTCAAATTATAGTCGCATGTTGTGGCAGTTTGGGTCGCGAGGTTGCGTCGAAACAAAATCGATAACCGGAGATGCTGGCGTTTATTTCGGAGATGCGATAAAAATTTTGCGTTGCTTGGCTTGGTCGTTATTCGGCGGTTCCCGAAAATTCATTCGGGCCATTCTACTCGCCACGGGCGAGTGGGCTCATCGACGGTATTGAATCCGACCGACAGCGACGAAGGGCTGAGGGTTATTAATAAGGCATCTGTCTAGTTCTGGCACGTTTCGGGGCGAGTTACGACGCGTCGCTATGGCCGCCCCGTTGGCATCGCCAGCATATTAAGACGTAATAGCGCCATATCCCCCTTTCCACCCATTTGGCAGACGCTCAATCCTTCCTTCCTTCCTTTCCAAATCCTTCCCCATCACGCTTGTAGGTACTCGTTTTCTCAATCCGAGCGCTTGCTCTCGATCTCTCCTCTCCCGGTCAAATCTCGAAACTCGATTGCTCGTCCCGCGAAATTCCGTTTCCGGCTCGCTTGTAAAAAGATGCGCGCGCCCTATATTTTTGTACAAGTTTTATTCAACATTTCCGCAAGCTGTTCGGATCATTTTGTGCGAGACACGTCTCAATATTTAAAAGTAATAAAAATAGAAATTAGGTTGTTTTTTCGATATTTCTCGACTTCCTTTTTTACATTTTATTTATTTCAACAATTTGGATTATTGACAATAACGACATTTAATTGCGACAGTCACTTTGTTACGACGCGTGTATCTTGAATTAAAATTTGTTTAAACATTCCAAGTTGAAAGAGAATGACATTTCGCTTCTTTATTTGAATGAAATCCTCACGTCTGACCAATATCCGTACGCACTACTTCAATTCCCGTTGGCAAAGCGCAATAATAACCAACTGTGTGTGTGCGTTGTGTTTTTTGCGAGACGGAGACTTTATCGCTAAAATATTTGCAGGTTTTGTTTTAAAAATGTTGAAAGAAAAACTTTATTATTTTTTCCTCTTTACAGAAACTGCACGCACACACAGATTGATTTCGCGTTCCTCAGTTACAACACAAACCGATGTGTATATCAAAACAGAAGAAGTCGCGAGCACAAATCGCGCGATCGTCTCGCGAAAATTGTAGTATCGAAAAGTGGTAACGAAACAAAAATAACAAGGAATATTTTTTTTTTTTTTTTTGTCAATGTTTCGCTTGTGCTTCCTCTGCGTTTTTTTTCTCTCTCGTAAAACCGACTTCACTTATAAAAATAAACAGCCGGCGTTTCCTCGCCGGGGAAAACGAGAATTTCTCATTACCGGGAATTTCGTCCTCATTCCCGCGGCGCGTAATTACTCGCCCAACGATTCTCCTTCCGTTCATTTTTCCTCGCCGGCCGACTCTCGGACGGCGAACAGCATTACTGGCTTTTATTATTTCGCGCGAGAAACGCGCGCGCAAGAGTCGAAAATCGAGCGTAGATATCCCGTCGCGCGAGTCCCTCCGAGGGACAAAGGTTCGATCTCTGCCTCTGGGTTATTTTCACAGTTGCCGTTTTTAGCACGCGTTCCACTCGCTCTTCTTTCTCTCTCTCTCTTTCCTCCGGTCCTATATTTTTCAAATTCTACATATTCTTACACAGGTTGATCTTTTCTGAAAATGTCAATTTGATGAAAATTGACATTTTCATGAAATCGCGAGGTGACTCGATCTATTTTTGCGATTCTCGAGAGATAGAGATACGTTTTATTTTCGCGTCGTGTTTTATATTCGCTTTTGTTTGAATTCATTAACGAATGGCTTGTTGTTTGCGGCGTCTCTCTGCTGTCTTTTCAATGTTTTTGCACGCGCACCTTGGTGTTTCTCTAATGCTAATTAATTTTACTTGCGTTTCGTACTTTCGCGTCACAAGTTAAGCAAAAAAATTCATTTTTATTCCTTCCGTATAAAACTCAAAAAAAAAAAAAAAGTAAGTAAAAACACTGTATTTCACTGTCGGAAAGTTAATCACGAGTGTCGCTCGCAATCTACTTTATTTTTGACGTGCAATCTCCGATTGCGATTGGTAACGAGTTACTAAAGGGCACGCGAAAAATATACAATCGCGATACTCGACACCGATGTACAAGCCGATAAAAAAAAAAAACAAAACAAAACAAAAATTAATCCAGTTGCGTTGATTCTGCGGCGTTGCGCATTTTTTTTCAACCGAGAATCTATTCTATACTCTCTCTCTCTCTCTCTCTCTCTCGGAATTTGTTCGTCGCGAGCCAGTCGATTCGATCCAATTAGCGTATAATTGAAGGTCTATAGCACGAACAACGTTTCATAATTAGAGGGCCACAAGCATTGTGGAAGGCTACAAGCGTTTCTCGTCGCTTTGTTGAAAGCGCACGTCCGTCCGCTGATCGCATTTAGCCGTTCGTCACGACGTCATACAGTCGACGGTGGGGTCTTGTTAAAAGGAGTTAAACGACGTGATCGTCGTCGCGATGATTGAGAGAGAACGTATCATTGAGCATCTGGCGCGATCTACAATGCACAAAGCGCGATACACAACAAACTCGTTTTGCGATGTACATATGTATATATTAACTACGATAATTAACAAATTCTGTTCATTGTGAAAACAGTATCATTGAAGGTCACTTTGATGACCCAAAATACCAGTTGGACAGACTGGGTCTGTGAGACCCACGCGATTTTAAAATCGAATACCTTCGCGAAAAATTAATATTTTTTCAAATTGGTTTTTGAATCAAAAACTTTGAACAATTCTGCGTTAATAAAAACAATTGAAAAAAAATCTCTAGTATTTTAAAAATAAAAGCATTTGAGAAAAAACTATAATTTTTTACTAGAGACACCGGTTTGAAATTTTTCGGTGGGGAAAGGTCCCAGTTTGTCCACGATGGATTATAAGACGAAAACATGTTTCTCCATTACTTCTCTGCGATGCTCTCACATATCTGGCGCGGTAACGAAAATCTAGAGGAGATGAGAAAATTAGAATGAATGTGTAAAGTACAACGCGCAAAGTGTGATATGTAACCGAAAGTGGCGATAAAACGCGTTATCGCGGTGTCAACTTTAAACACGTTTT
The DNA here is from genome assembly GCA_014825455.1 of Pseudomyrmex pallidus. NCBI lineage: Eukaryota > Metazoa > Arthropoda > Insecta > Hymenoptera > Formicidae > Pseudomyrmex > Pseudomyrmex pallidus. Next base: position 1,786 of record QVNV01017873.1, on the reverse strand, counting down.
TAGCAAAAGTTTGATCGAGTTTTTTTTTTTTTTTTTTTTTTTTTTTTTTGAATTTTATTAAATCAACTTTTGAACAAAATCAAAGTGATTTCTGGCTGTTCCACGCTTTGCGTCAACTAAGAACGCGACCTCGTCTAAATAAGAAATTTCAATCACACGCAGAAATAGTTAAATAAGAGAAATACACGTTCTTGGTTGGTATCTCACGAGACATTACACGGGGATTGCGATTGCAGTGTGAAATCGGAAGAGCGAAACGGGAAGCGGCAACGACGACGACGATGACGCTATCTCTCCGTCTGATCTCTCGCGCAAGATTCCGAGACCGCTGGGAGCGCGATGCGTGCGCGCGCGATGCAGCTTGTAACACAAGCCCTTATCCCCCCGGTGCTCCGTGCGGTGCAAAGGTGCAAGAGACGTGGTGGGAATGGGGCGTTTGCCAAACTCCCTTTGAACTTTCCGCGGCAGACCTCGGCGCGCTGCACGAATAAGTTGAAACTTAAGCGCGCGGTGTGTACAACTCGGCTTTGTAATGCGAAATCCCTAAGCTGTGACTCGACCTTTCGACCCCGTTTCCCGTTATAAACTTTCTCTCGCGCGTTTAAAAGAAGTAATTTTTCCCCCGCGCGATTCCGCATTCGCAGCAGAGAAAACGATACCCTGACGCATCTCTCGTCGTCGCCCTCCCAAGTCCATCGACTTTTAGTAGCATCAAGGCGGTACGCGACGCGTTAATTGGAGAGGAACATGCATAGATAGTAGTTCGTTTAATTAAATTCCGCACGAATTCCACGGCTTTCCATTATGTATGCGAACTACAATGCATATTCAAAAGTACATTTCCATAAGTATAGTGCTATTAGAGGCTATCAAACCTCGTCGAAAGATAAAGGCGAAATTTTGTCTTTTTTTGCGCGCCGTATTTACCCGTTGAAAAAAAATTAATTTCCCTTCTCCCCTCGATACGATCGCGTTCGTTGAATTGCGAGCGAATTTATATATTTATCGCCGAACTTTTAACGGATCCGGACCCCCTGTAAGATGCGCATACCGCAAGATACGAGAGAGAGAGAGAGACACTTGGCCCCAGTTTGCTTGTATAAACCGTCTCGCGTTATGCGCGAGTATAATATTAAATTCTAACAGCATGTTCGTGGCATAACCGTGCAATACGAGAGTGCTTAACGATAAGAACAGACGCGGAATTATTACGCTCCGGATCACCCGCTCGTTTCTCTCTCTCTCTCTCTCTCTCTCTCACTAAAGACAGACCACCCGCAAGAAACACCATCTCCTCGAAGCGATTCAAAGGTTTCCCAGCGCACGCCTCAAGACGAGACACTTCGCGCGATCCTTTAATATGCATCTTGCGCATTCGGCGCAAGTGTAAGAACGTGTTTTCGCGCAAGGCAACGAATTTCGTTTTGCCACTTATACAATTGCAGCTACGCGCACCGATCTCAGGCGAAAAACCCATCTTGTATACGTTCAATTTCTTCGAGTTAGTTTTGTTTTTCTTTGTGTGACGCACGAAGAAGATTGTTGAACCTGTTCGTATCACAATGCGATTGATAGATGTTAATAATTATCATGCAAATTAATAGTAATTATCAACTCTATTGGAGATTGCGTAACAAGTGCGCGAACTTCAATGTAACCCGCTGTATTTCTGCCACTGTCTCTGTTAAGTTTCGAACGAGCGAAACTTCGCTTGTCAGCCCAGGAAAGTAAACGGAATTATCGCAGCTGTTGCACGTTCTCCAATTCTTGATGTATATATATATAT
>QVNV01017872.1:0-35555 GCA_014825455.1 Pseudomyrmex pallidus | reverse complement strand
TGCCAAAAACCTCTAGATACTAAGTTTTGCCCAAATCTGTCAACGTTTTGACTTTTTGCCACTTTTTCGGGCTTCTATCCCACTGTGCGAAGGTTGGAAAAGCGAGCAAAAATCGTTCGCGATTGTTACGACCTTCTCCGTATTTGCAAGAAAAAAAAAAGAGAAAAAATCTGTTTACGCGCGCGCGGAGAAGAGAACTCTAGGCGCGAATTAGACGCGATGATATAAATCACTGGCTATTGTTTTCGACGCGCGAATTTTATTTCCGCGCACGAACCGTTTGTAGCTTCGATCGTGCAAAAGCGAGCGAAAGCAAGGACGAGTTGAATCGCGGCGATCGTCTTCCACCTTGGAATTTGATTTCGTCGTAGAATTCGTTTGCGAGATGAGACGTTTTTAGACCGGCACTGGATCCATTGTTTTCCACGCGAGATCGAAACACAGCGAGTAAGTAAATCAGCGATAAGCGTAGAAATCATTAACAACAAAAAAACTTATGCAAACAATATTTCGCAATCGTATAAGTGACGTGTTATTTATTTATTCTTCGAATAATTAGTTTAATATTCACGTGAGATAATTTACTCTAATGTGTTATTCACAATTCGCGTATATGAATCATTGAGAAAAAATGTTTTAAGTAATTCACAAGGTAGAGACACATTTACATCGTATTTTCGTAATAAATCAATGATGAAACAAGAAGAAAGAGAAGTGGGAGGAGGGAGAGTGAGTCGTAGATACAATAATTACTCGCTGTAACTCGTGATTCTGCGTTTATCGATTTAATTCTCAAACGTATACTTTCAATTCGTTCCTAGAACGCGAGCAGTAGGGTGGGGAGTGAACTGGGAAGCCAGGGCGGATAACCGGGGCAAGGGGAGAGGAGCAGAGGAAAAAAAAAAAAAAAAAAAAAAAAAAAAAAAAAAAAAAAAAAAAAAGAAAAAAACTACACCATCAGAAAATCCGTCATGCGCGCGCGCAACGTTACATTTATCCGTGTGTACGTATAATTGTCAATGAGACCGAGCTGTGCACTGCGAACGACCGTAAAGCCAACGATTATTCCGCATAGTGTGTAAATAAACAGGAGTTTGCGCGCACGACAAGAAAACCCACGGACGCGGCAATAACACTCTTTCGTCTCTCTGCCGACGAAACTTTCTTTGCTCACTGTATGTATACCTTTTTTGGACGGAGCACTAAAAACATTTTTTTCCCCCACCCCCCGCTAGCGTCACCGTGTAGCCGCGATTTTGTTCGCGAGATGATCTTAAAAGCTTTGAAATTGGATTCGCGTATACGCACTCGCCGTATGGCGCACACGAAACACACAACGATATTCTCTCGCTGTAATAACAACGTAACCGTTTATCGATTCGATTCCCCGGACGTGTATATGACGGATAACGCCATTGTCGCTTGTCTCTATTGTTTTTTTCTTGATTGTTATTTTATTTTCTTATGCATCGCGTAAAACGCATTTATTTATCGCGATAAAGCGCGATATCAAATTCAGAGAAAGCTGCTTGTTCGGGAGCAAAGGAGATAAAGATCGGAAAACAATGCAATTTCTCATTAAATAGTCGTTAGGACAATGCGAGTTGAGGTAGCTGCGTTAAATCGGGTTAAGGCACATCTATAAATACCTCACTAACTGAGAATGAGAGGGAAAGAGAGGGAGAACGCGGTGCAGAGGAGACTCGGTCGAGTGCGAAAGAGACGGAAGAGGTTAGAGAGAGAGATACGAAATGTGGTTGGAAGAACGAAGAACGCGAAAGACAAACGGAGAAAGATATAAGTGGAAAGAGAAAGAGAGAGAGAAGTACTGGGACCGATAGAGAGAGGGAGCAAAAGGCATAGTCGGCGGGAGACGCGCGAGAGATAAGGACAAAACTATAAACTTGACAAAGAGGGTCGAAAATAAAACTAAGATGAATACGAGGATACATGCGATGATGGCTTAAAAAGAAAAGAGAGAGAGCGGGGAATAAGAAAAGTAGTCTATTTAATAGTGTAGCATATTGAAGATAAATACAATGGCATTCGTCGCCAGATGTCTAATATCTTACACGATCATCTCTTCTCCCAACGGTTACCCCTTCTTCGCTCTTCTCCCCCTCCCACTCTTCTACTCGTCAACACGCTGTCACTTCTGCATTACGGCCGAACGAGTATTCGCCGAGGTAAATCTGATGGTTATAGGAAGGGAGAGGGTTGAGGAGGGGGTGGGAGAACATGGGCAAAGGGGGAAGAAGGGGTCAACGAGAGCGCGGAGCAGTGATTAGAATAAATAAAGTAAAAAAAAAAAAAAAAAAAACAAACAAAATTGGAGACAAGAAAGAAGAAACAGAAGAAGAGTGCATTAAGCGCGAAATTTGTTTGCGGAACGTCGCATTTTAATAACAAAACACTGAGAAACTCGCGTCTCTGATGATGATGTATATATTTAACACAACTAAAAAACCCGGCGTTTTCGTTGAAACTCACCTCTATCTTTTCCATTTCTTTGCCGCACGAGTGTCACTCACTATTTCCACAGTCATCTAGGATCCCTTGGCGCACACACACACTTACGGCACATAGTGCGCGGATTATATATCACGAGCTTTTACCCGCGGTGTGCGTGTATATCAGAAGCGATATAGGTTTGACGCGCGCGGACCAGCGACTCAGCGGTGCGGCGCACGCCGCTGTCCCATCAAGACTACTTTGTATTTACTCTAATTATGTGACGTCACGGATACACTGCTCGCCCCACCAGGGCGCGACGGAGGCGGCCGAGCGCGGCCGAGTGCGGCCGAGTCCTGCGCGAGAGGTCGAGTCGACGGCGCGCATGGCGCGTCGTCCAGTTCGCCAACCAGTTCACCTGTCGTTTCGTCGCCACGGCCGCGAGTGGCGGTCCCTCGCAGTCGTTCGCAATCTCTCGCAGTCGTTACGCGAACACGCGACGCGCGGCGCATCGTTGTTACGATTTTTCCGAGTGTCGTGTGTGTATATTTCTTTCGTAACCGCTAACTGCAAGTTTCGCCAAGACATCGTCAGCGATAATGACGGGCGGTATTCAGTGCTAGTCAGGATATATCCCTGCGTGGAAAACCGTGTGACGTTTTGCGACCTCCGCCGCTCCGAATGACGGAACATTTTTCGAGAACATGGAGGCGACGAGGATCCTCGAAGACCGTCCGCGACGAGCCAAGTGAGTGCGATTTACCTCGTATCGTTTCTTGCAAAGTGCACCCCGCGTACGTTTTTCGCGATTTGATATTTAAATTCGTTATATATGCGCCGTTTCGTGTATGTGTATATATGTTTTTCGTCGTTCTCTAACCGTCGTACGCGTGCTACGAACTGTCAGTGTGGTGACAAACAAACTTGAAACCGTGGTTGACGTGTAGCGACGACTACGCGTGTGTGTACTTATAGACCTTTCTTTAGACGAAACTAGACCCGATTCTGTGAAACTACACGTATTTACCAAGTGAAGCAAGCGATGACGCGAAACTGACGCGTGAGACAATAACACGTTAAATTAATTCGTGTCTGACAGATTCTAACCACATGTTTGATCAATTGGTCAGTTTTTTTAATATATATATTTCGCGGTGTGAATTTTTTGAGATAAACAATCAGCGCCGCAATTCAAGAGAAAGCGCGTTCCGTGTCGTTTGCGTGTGAAAAATGTTAATTGGTGCGTGTACTAGAATTTGCAAACGAGAACACGAGGATTACTGGTGTATGATGCTTTTACGAGTTGTTTGCCAATTGTTAAAAAAAAAAAGCTTCGAATGTGAAAAGAAAACCACACATTTCCTCTTTCCAAAACGAGCCGTTGCATGTTCGAAATTAAGTGGTTACTAAAGTTGTTTATCTATTTCGCTTTGTATTGACACAAGGTGTGTGTATTTCAATACACTTTTTTATTGGATAAAAAAGAAACCAAAGTGTCTGAAGCGGTGTTAAATAATAGCATTTAGTAGAGATAAATCAACATCTGTCTTTTATCAAGTGCGTTTTGTCTGATGATTTATTTAGCTGAGTGTGTTCGCAAGATAAATTAATATTTGCGTGTGCGCGCGCAAAGTAAATTATTTACAAGTGCTGTGTGAATAAGCAATGCGAATGAATGAATGTATAGCGAATCAAAACGCATAATAAACGACACTATAGTTGAAAAATCGTATTTGTTTGTTCCATTTATTTTTATCCAAAGCTCTTGTCTCCAGTATATTCCACAATTCATCCATTTCTCAAAAAACTATTCGATATTCTCTCGCATTGGTTTCTTCCTCTCGTAGAGATTTTGTGTGTACGCCTACTAGGTTCGACAGTAGAACAAAAACAAAAACGAAAAATATTACAGAAGATTATCAAACGTTATTTCTCTCTTCCCGCGTAATCGCTTTCTGTAAATGTAACAAATAGATTCAGGGAAACAATGTTTTATACACACTCGCGATACACACTTACTTCGCTTTGTGTTTCATTTTGTTTTCTTTCCCTCTTTTCGTGCGACTTTCATAGATCATACTAGGGGCTGAGGTTTTAATCGGTGATAGTTTTTGTTTGTCCTAAACGAAGATCTCTTTCATATCTTTTTGTTTTGTTGCAATAGAAGGCAACGTGCAATAGAAGAAGAAAGGAAGATAGAGAAGGGAATAATTATTGTATAGTGTATTTACAATATACGTAGTATTGAGACGCCTCTTGGGGGGGGGAGGGGCGGACTTTTTTTTAGGCCTAATTCGCGAGATACACACACTGGTTTAGAACAGCGCTAGAATTAGCAATACTACAGGCTGGTTTATTTAGTAGTAGTGTCGTATAGTAATAAGTTCGTTGTTGCTCTTGTTCGTGCTTTCGGAATAAAAATTCCGTGACTTTTTCTCATAGTTTTGACAGTGTGGGGAAAAACAGGTGCGCGCCGCCGGCAAGTGTAAGTGTGTGGATGTAGTTTTTGTTTTTTTGAATGTTTTCTCTTAAGAAGTGGATCCGCGAAGAGTCTTTGAAGAGGCAAAGAAGTGATTGTTCCGTCAAACGCGTAGGTTCCTATCAACAATTACTCGTATCGATGACGTTGTGCGTATTTACAAAAAAATTTTAGGAAGAAAATTATTTGATTATTTCACCGTTGTGAAGCCTTGCGATAACACACAAGTTGAAGAGGTTTTTTTGTGTTTTCTTACGTCTAGAGATAACAAATCTACTCTAGCAAGGCCATTGCGAGAAAAAAAACCTCGATCGTATTAATACGCACGAAATCGGTAAATGATGTACCGATTCTTGTGGAGTTTTTTTTTTGTTAACCTTGTTGTAATATTAAACAGCGCAGTTTACGAAAAACTACACGACCGCAATTGCGCAAGAGAGTCCCACTTCACTTTCTAATTTACGTCGCGAGTCATCGAGGAAAAAGAGGCGCGTGCAACGTGGTCAAGAGTCACTTTCTCGCGCTCCGTGTCGCTCGGTTCGCGCGCGCGATAACGAAAAAAATATGAATATATCCACCGCACACACTCGAGTTGTTTTATTAACGTGATTACGTATGCATGATTGAGAGTTTTTTCCGCGACGGCTAATCTCTCTTCAACTTTCGCGCTCGCAAGCGCCACTCGAGCTTGTGAACACAAGATCGCTTAATTCGTAATCAAGATCGAATTCATAAAACTATTGGCAGATTAGGAAAAAATACTTATGCTAGTTTGATTCACTTGATTTCGTTCACAAATTCAGATATCAGAAAAACAGAAATGAAGTGTGTTATACGAAAATAGAGATTGTGTTTACACACACGGATTGTCATCATACATCGTTTCGATCGAATAAATTGTCACGACTAACGCGAAATATGTACGTGTGTGTGTATGTGTGTGTATGTATGTGTGTAATTAAATCTCTCTTCGTTCGATCGGATATGGAAATCGGGAGGATAAAACGTAACGCGCAAAAACCGATAAACGCATTCATCAAATTGTGAAGCGCACGGACTGGTAACAACGATTGATTCTCACCTAGACTAAAGTTTTTTTTTTTTTATTTTTTTATCTTGGTGCCACGACCGGGTATAAGTGGAGATTGAGTAAAATATCACAGCTGGCCCCCCGGTGTTATAATATTAAAATGAAAAATAAACGAGGTGGGTTTTTTTTCGGAAGGGAGGGAGGAATGGAGGGGGCCTTAAGAGTTTTGCACACGCTCGTTCCGACTCCGTCCTCGCTCGGAATCGATTCTCCCTTACGCGTTTTACCCGTCTTGTATAGTTTGTTGATAAATCGTCTATGAAACGTAGAAAAAATTATACAAATAGTAGCTATCCTAAAATCTCAGGTCTTGCCGAAGACGGAGTCGACGAACTGACTAGACTCCCTTGTTTTTTTTTTCTTTTGCGCGGTATTTATATATCGTACGTATAATCGTGTTATTACATTATCAATAATAACAATATTAATCTCACGCCGTGTGTTGCGCGCGTTCGTTAATATTATTATTATTACTAACTCGCACGCTCTCTAACGTAATTGCTGTGACGGTGTACATGAGAGTTTCTGCGGGAAATTGCGGTAAGTGCATTCGGAAATATCTTATGATTACGAAGCACAAAGCGTTTTCTCTATAAAATATCTATAATTTGTAAATTATGACGTAACGTACATGTATGCAAATTGAAAAATGTAAAAGATTAGTAGTGTCGGCTGGAGAGAAATTGTTTTTTTTTTCTTTTATCAAAACCGGCTTCTCCACAAGCTTCATCTACGCGGATATCTACACTGCCACAGCAAGTTACTTCTATCTTATATTCGATAAAAGCGTGACGAGATCGCACGAGGCTTCGTAAATTTCTCTCGAAATTCTATTTTACACGCAAAAATGATAATCACAGTTTGACTCATCCCGCAGATTTTTAAAAACGCTTGATGGAAGATAGTCAACCGGTTTTATTTTGTTTTTTTTGGTTTTTTGTTTTTTTGAAATATTGAATTCAGAGTTCCGCAAATTCATAAAAACGGAAGTCAGATCCAAACCAACAGAGTTTATATTCATACGCTTTGAATAGCTAAACATTGATACAGGAATCATATATGAAACACTGATATAAAATTTATAATAAATATATATCACATACAAATAATAATAATAATAATAATAATAATAAATACGTGTCACATATACATCGATTTATCCTTTGTGGACAAATGTTATGAAAAACGAAATAAATGAAACAATGTACACGCATAGACACGTAAACAGTTAACCATTGTACACGCGACAATTTTTTTTAATTACGATTCTATTTAGAAATATTTAGAATCTATTAAACAGATACATTTTCTTGAACACAACGTTATAACGAATCACCGACAACATTTGATCTTAATTTTTAAATTATACATAGAAAGAACAACACTTGTGACTCGAATAGACTTCGCAAGTAGATGTAACATTATCAACTCAAAAATCCGAAGAGAAGCTCTTTGATATATCGTCCAATTTTCGCGTCGTTTCGAAAAGAGTATGATATGAGTAATCGTGCGAAGAATTTTTTTATTTATAGTTTTTGTTTCTTTTTACGATTCTTCGTACGCAAATTGAAGCCTCGCACGAACGTGCGTTTTTTTTGTTTTTTTTTTAATGTCAAAATCTCTTAAAATATTTTCTATCTTTGACTTTTTCTTTGTTTTGTTTTTATCGCTCGAAGAAGGCGCTGCGCTCTCCTCTCACACAATATATAAATCTATATATTCGCCGTTTAAAATTCTATTTAAACGCAATGTCACTTGTGCTGGGTTTTTTAAACATTATTAGAGAGAACGTGTGTAGCAAATTTATTTCCGACAATATGTAATTCGAAGATAAATATGTATTACCGTCGTCAAGTAATACCGGAAAGCGTGATTCACAGAAGAACGTTATCACCTATGAACTGATAGTGGTTGACGTGTGGTTTGGTTTTCTTTTCTTTTTTTCTTTTTTTTTTTTTTATCGAACTCTGAGCAGATACAGCCGTATCAATCGTATCTAAGAAAAGATACACAGCACAAGAGAAAGAGAAAGAGAGAGAGAGAGAGAGAGAGAGTACTGGGTACGATTCCTGAGTAGATTCCGTGCTCAAGAGACTCCCTTTCACGATTTACTTAAGCACTTCGCTGCCTCCGCACGGCGAAGAGCGTATCTTCGAGCAAATAAAACGTGAATTATGGACCGTCACGCGCGCACACGCGCGCGTTTATCGCGTAAACGCACGCTATAAAATTTATTCGTCGTCGCCACCCGTCGTTTCCGCCCCGCAGTCTTCCTCGACTTCCGCCGCATCGTCAGCCGCCGTCGTGTTGTCCGCGACGTCTATTCTCTCGTCAGACTGCTCCTCGATACTCTCGAGAATTTCTTCCTGATTGGCATCCTCTTCCTTCTTCTCTTCCGTTCCCGCGGGATCTTGTATCGTTTCCCCGCTCTCTTTCTGATCGCTCAAAGCCGTTATAACCCTTTGCTCGATAGTGAGCTGCCTAACAGCGTTCTCCAAATTATCCCTGAGAACATTTGCGTCGTTGTCGTTCTCCTGCCACGTGGCGGGCGTGAAGATCATACGAACGATCTGATAAAGCTGTCTGAAGCCGAGTTTTTTATACAAGCTGTGACTGGCCTCATTTTCTGGACGTATCACTACGAACGGAAAGTATCCTCTGTCGGCTACTTTTTTTGTCAGGTACCTGAAATTGCGAACGCACATCCCTCAATATGTATATTTTGGGGTATAATGGCAGCGAAATGTACGATAAGCGATATTTTGTTATTTGTTGCGAAAAAACAAACACACCAAACCTTCTTTACCTTGCTAGCTTTGTCCCATAACCTTTCCTACGGTGTTCCGGCTTGGTTTGCATGGAGAACATGGCTCCGTAATAAGACTGGACCATCCAGGCGGCCAGACTACCTTTCGCGAACACACCGGCCGCGGGCAGAGTCTTAATAAGCCGGAGAAAGAGCTCGTGGCATTCCATGTCGTTCGCCGGATACAACTCGTGGATGCCCTCGGCGTGTTCGGCCTTGAGTGGCCGCACCTGAACGTCGGAATCGTCGTCCTTCGGCTCCTCGCTCTCCTCGTCGTCGCACAAATCGCACGCGCAGACATCGCCCACGACCGTCTCGATGGTGCCCATGCCTTCGTAAAGACGCGTCAATTCCTCGGCGATGTCGTAGTGAACGAAATTAATGTACAAAGGTTTCGACCAGTCTATCAGAATGTCCTCCTCCCGTAGAAGACGAAGCAGCTCCAACCGATCGTTCGGACAGAAGACGCCGACGCTCTCGTACAACAAACCGTGCGGCTGAAAGCACAAAGAAGACGCGATTAGCATTAAGAACAATAGATACATTGTACGTATTAAGAACAATAATGAGAACAATGATAATAATAATGCGTTGCGTAAACGAGATTTCTTTTGTAAGAAGAATTACAAGTTGTTTGTGGTCGTGGCTTCGGTAGTTTATACATACGAGTGATGGTTTTTCAACGAGTTTTTTGTCTGACAATGAGACAACGTGAGTTTGGAAATAGATCGTGCGCTCCAACACACGCTAGTGTGCGACACGTGCTCCTTCACGCTGAACGACGAAGAGATTATAATCCGCGTTTACACTCCTGGTGTTTATGGTTCGTGTCGAAAAACATTCCCGCACGCGGAATAACCGCTTAACACGGCACGAATCCGAGCGGGTAATCAACGCGGCGGTGAGCACTAAATGTCAAAGGACACGTCGTAATTCTCGCCGTCTCATGACAGCTTGATATTCCTTGCGTTACGCGAACCTAATAAGCGACGGTGGACGCTGAATTTATGACAAGCTGCCGAGGATTGCACACAGTGTACCGCGCGTAGATTGGGTAATTAACCATAAAGCACCGTCAAAATATCATTCCGAATGGAGCAAATCGGACGGTTGGCATTAAGAAAGTTGCGATTCGCGCCAGCGCGACGATAACGAGGAGCGAGGGAGGCAAACGAAACGTCTGGCGAATAGCCAGGTCTATAGGAGATATAGGTCATCCTCGACTGAGAAACGATCGGAAGTGCAAGTAACGAGTTTCCAGTATTTATATGGCGGCGAAGAGATAGGTTTTTTCGTTAGCACGCGACATATTCGCGAATTAACGATTCCTCGCCGCGAGTGAGTCAGATGGTTTTGTCGAATAACTCGCTCTTTTCAATTAGCTACATACGTAGCTCGTTGCCAGGAAAAAAAAACACATTGCAAAAAAACGCATGACACTGAATTGAGAAATAAATTGGATGAGTTCGACTCGATAATCCTACGTGGTCTTCGTGTACGAGTTATTGGCGAAAATATCTTGTTGTTTTTCTGTTTAAAATTAAATAAGTTTGAAACGTGTGTGTGCGTGTGTGTGGGTGCGTGTGTGTGAGTGAACATTTCTTTCGAGGAAAGGAAATGTAGTTGGAAAAGTACGCGGGAAAATGTCGTCCGAAGTAAAACATCGTTAGAAATGTGAAACTCTTGTTGAAGATTTTATCGTGCCGATTTTGTTCATAAGTTCGAGTTCATGGCAGAAATTTAATTTGTACTCACAGATAACGTCATTCCGGGAAAATGCAGGCAGATTGCATCCTCGGGCCAATCGTTAGCCACGTAGAAATGGAATTCCCAGACCCTGTCTTGCATATAAGTCTGCACAGTTTGATGAAACTGCAAAAATATTAATAATATTTACAAAAGAAATATGATATAAATATAAACGGCACAGAGTGTGTACAGATCGACGCAGAAAAATATTTTAAAAAAGAGAGTTCATTTGTTTAATTTTTATAGAACGGAGGAAAACATGAGTTTTACGATACAAAAACAAATCCATGTATGCTTTAACTTTACAACAGGGATGTTTTTACGTCATCAATTATTTAGGCTCAGCTTGCTTGAGCTGAACGACGTTAAAGCTTAATGTGTGTCAAGAATATTTTTTTTTTTCTGAATCCCACAGATCAAAGCAACGGCGTCTTTTAAAACGAGAGATATTCGTAAAAAAAGCGCTATGGAAGAGAGAAGAATCTAGTCAAAGGCCGTTTTCCAAGTCCACATTGAATTGCAAAATATCACTAACTTTATGTATCACTTTTAATACTTTACATGTTTTGTTCTTTTTTTAATTTAATATCTCAAAATTTTCGATTTTAGAAGTGTTCAAATTCGCGGCAAAAAGTTGACTTGTTGTCTGTTTCGAGAAAAAGGGAATGTTTATTTTGGTTTGAGCAGAAATTTTATTCGCGAAAATAACAATGCATTTATATATAAAGCAAACTGCATATTTGTGTCGCATTCAAGAGAATCTCTTAACTGGATAATGGGTGAAAATAACGAGTAAATGCATGCATAAATCTCACCCCAGAAATAGCATAATAGAGTCCGAGTAGTCAGGGTTAGATCGATAAGAGTGTAACTACAATCTCGCACGATAGCTTTCGACTTTCCGAATTATCAAGTTGACGTCAAAAGGCGCGGATAATTACATGTCGGGGATTATTTTTATACGGATCTACTGGTTTGTACAAAAGGTTATATGAAATGGTTTCGTGAACGTCTGATATTTAAAACACGTGCATATACAACGTATATACAAAAGTTTACATGACACGCGCGCGAACGTCTTAATTTTATCAGAAACAAGAAAACAGTTGTGAATAATAGAAAGACTCGTTTCGCTTCCAGCAGCAAGAAAGCGTAGCTTTCAAATCTTTGAAGTGCATGTTTTCCAAAGGCTGATAACTTTGTGCTACCGGCTGCAGTTTTTAAATAAAGAGAACACGCGGAAACTTTATACGTTACGATATTATTCGCGGAAATTTCCTTATTTAACTATTATGTGTACCAACACACAACGTGACCCGAAGAGAGAAAGAGAGACGCGTAGCGCTATATATACATCCACCTTTTATCGATTAGAGGGCAATTCGCCTTAAAAACTTTTTTCTGTGACGCGACTGTCTTTTTTTTTTTTTTTTTTCAGAAAAAGAAATAACATTGTTTCCAAGTTTAATTTATTATAAGAGCTTAGAAGGCAACATCATGAGAAAAAAAATAAGAAAAATCAAAATTGTTTATTAAATTTTGTTTAGTTAAATTTTGTTTATTATTTGGTATTACAAAACACTTCTATATGCATACTGTGTTTTACGAGGCGCATACGAAAGCGTTCACGCGCTCGAATCGCTTTATGCTAGAACCATAAACAGACCGCAGAGGTTAACGACGATATGGTAATCGTGTCGCAGATCGTTGCGCGGGGTCATTATTCCACGCGTGTGTATATCGGCGAATATATAGGCGACGAAAGAAATCCGCGATTTTCAAAGCTCGCGCTTAATGAGAAGTTTTTCGAGACATTTAAAATTCTTGCTAGTTTTTAATCCGTTCTTTTAGTTCATCTATTCAAAAATCTTCACTTTTAGAAGTGTCTAAATTCGCAGCAAAAAGTTGACTTGTAATAGTCTGTTTCGAAAAAAAAATCAATGTTTATTTTGGTAAAATATTTAAAGAGCTACTCTGTCAATAAGCTGTGAAGTGCGAGATTTCAGATAAACTGAAGATATTTTTGAAATATTAAAATCGATCGATAAAATTTGTGAGAAGATGCAATAATAATAACACAGATTTTCTCGAGTGTATTTTGTCGCGCGAGTTTGCAGAGAGAAGATTAACATATGGAGTGAATTTATGACATGCATCATGAGGCAAATATTAGTAGATAAATCCATTCCGATTTTATCAGAACTCGCTGCATTATTCGCAGTCCGGTTTGCTCTGACACATCGAAATCCGACTTTCTTTTGAAGCCGGAGCTTCTGATTCGGAACATTGTCTAGATTCCCATCTTATCGATACCGTCGACCCTCTCATTGCGATTTTCCCCGATAAGTGTGGCGCGGCTCGTGTTCCGCTCACATACGTCTCTTCCCGAAGAATTGTTAAAGGTGATGGAGCGCGCGAATCGAGGGAATAACGCATATCTTTTTTTTTTTTTTTTTTTTTTTTAATCATCTCTCGCGTGTGCTCGCGTCGAAATGCGCGAGACGTTGCATGCGTCCGGTTTGAAACGCTCCCCTATGCACACGTCCGCATTCGTGAGCGATCCGAAGGAATTAAACGGCGACGGTCGTGTCGTAACTCCATTAGGATCGAGCCGGCACGAAAACGACGAGGTGCGCGCAGGTCGCACGGCGCAACGTTTATTCCGGAATAAACCGCGGACACAAAACCGGTCCTTCTATGCACGTACGAGCAGCGAAAAGGTATTTTCTCTACCAGAGGGGAGAGGGGTCAAGGTCGTATTCCTGACGCACACGTAACACACGCCGCGTGCTTTTTCGTCGCGCCGCGAAATCGATGCACTTTGCATGCGAAGTTCGCCGATGATCGACCGCGACATTCCACCCGGCGATACCGATCGCGCCGATATTTTACACACGGCGTAGATACACAGACGGCGGATATTTCCGTGCAAAATCTGTTTTCTTTTGTCTCGTTGCAAATGAATACGATACGCGATCGCTCACCGCGCCCACGTTGTTTTTCTCTATAAATAATTCGTTGGACACGCGATTGATTTGCCCGGCTGTGTTGATCGGTCTGCTACGCGATCTCTTTCCTCGCGCGGAAAAACACACAGCGGGACAGTTGTCCGTTCAATTGAACAATATCCCCTTTGTGGCGCGCGATTCTCTCTCGCGACGATTGAAACACAGTCTACCACTTTCGTATAGAAAACGCGTGCTCTTCTCGCGTCCGTAAAACGAAAATAATCTGGATTTTTATCGACGTGACCGTTTACGTAATCGAATCGATAAAATATTGATAACGCGAACCTCGCCATCTCTTTTCACAAAAATATACGAGAGGCTTTTCCACTTTAGAATGCGATTTCAATATTGATAATAATGTCACAGTCGCGCGGTATTCTTCGACTCTAACATTATATCGACATCGAGGCGTGCAGATTAATTTACGACATCGGAGAGACTTCCGATATCGTCAAGTAGCAAATGTTTGTAGAGTCGCGGAAGCGCGAGGTCACGTGATCGGCACTGCGGCGATCCGCGACGACGACGACGTGTGCGAGCAGCGACCCTGGCCTTGATTCCAAAACACTTTGCGTTTGCTTTTTCGATTAAGGGTTAGCGTGGTCGCGCGTCATAATGTTGACCCGTGTAACAACGCCGGCAAATAGAGCTCTTTTCGGCTTAATAATATCTTCTCTAAGCGAGTGAGCACAAAGTGAATTGCAAGCACCAACTTTGCTTTGAAATTGCCGGTGATTTTCCATTGAGTTCGAGAAAAAAAGTGTTTTGCAAGTCGTTGTTTTTTACGAAATAAAAATACACGGCTATTTAACGGACTCGATCAATCGGTTCGACAAGCAGACGCGTTACAGACGCGTTTTGAATTAATGATCGTGCGCGTCGCACGGCACAATGAATCGAATGATCGTACAAATATTCGGACAGTCTGTTGTAACATCAGCAGCGTGTTATTTATATGCGACGCACGAATGATTCATAACGTACACAATATACATGTTTTTAGTACGCTTGATTTTGAACCTCGATCCTTCGTGTGCAATTCCATTGCACTTCAGGATCAGGTTGCGATGCGTTACTCGAGCGCGTCGTTTCTACATGACGTAAATCTTATCTCGATGATACGTGATGCAGTTGGTCCCTAAAAAAAAAAAAAAAAAAAAAAAAAAAAAAGAAACCAGACGAGAAATTCAATTATCGTTTTCTCTTGGTTTATACGTATTTTCTTCGAAAGATTTGCATTTTATTTCAAAAAACTTAGACGCGTTCGCCAAATCACCCGCCGCGTTCGCCTTGCGCGGACATCCGTTTTGCGAATACACACAATATTACATCGAGTAAAACGTGGGAAAGGCGCCGCGCGCGGGAGAACAAAAGAGAGAGTTTATTACAAGGATTTTGCGGAGCGCAATTGTGTTTCGACATCGCGAACGACATTGCATCTTTCTCTGCGGCTTTTTAATTACATTATCGATTGGCGAAATATAATCGTTTAGTCCACCTTTATTGTCTCGCGGAGATCGGTCGTTTTCAGACTAAACGACGGCACGCTGATTTGCATGCAAGATGAAGTGATTAACTAGCTCGCAGGACACACAAGCAAACACGCATGGCGCGGTGTCCGCTTTCCCTCTCGGTGGATTATTTTTACGCGCGTGTAATATGTGAAATATTCTGTAAACTCTTCTGTAACAGCCTCTGTCTCTCTCTCTCTCTCACACACGTTGTTTCGACGACGCGAGTTTACATCAGATAGAAAAATCACGACTCGCTAAATTAACTGTACAATATATTGGCTGTTTTATCTACCGTCGTGTCGTGATTAACAATTCTAGCAGAAACATTACATGTGCATAGCGCAGCCACATGTGTACATAGATGTTTTCCCTTACGCTATCCTCACCCTCGTTATCTCGCGGAGATATCTCGGAAACCTTTATTCCGCCGTAATATCTTTTTCCACTCTTTTGGATCAACATCAAATTAAAAGTTGACGACGCTTTAGCGTTTTCGTACCGACAAAAAAATAGTATACTGCCAGTTTATTTTTAATTTACTGTTTCTTTCCTATCGAACGGGGGGAAAGATGCGAGGCTCCGAAGTTCGGATATAAGATTACGAGGAGATATTGAGATATAAATAAAAAATTTACTTTGCACTCGAGCAAATAAAAGATCCATGTATCCATGAAAGCTTGATTTTTTATTTAACGCGTTCGCGCCGAGAGAAAAACGTTCGTTACATATCGTGCCAAACTTTTTCGACGAGTCACACATGTAATAGCGAGCGCGATAATAAATAAAAAATATTACATTACGTGTATATTTTATAATAATATTTTCTTCTCTTATTTTTTTTTTCTATCGCCAATTGTTTTCTATTACCACGTAAGCAAAAACAAAGATATACGTGACATTTCTGTAATTAGTAGTGGTGCAAAAAGAATGTGAATAACGAGGAAAAATTTCATTTCCTTCTGATTGCAATAATCAGACGAATAATCATATTTAGATAAGACGTATAAATATAGATAAAATACCAAGAACCGAGTTATATCGCATAGATAATTGTACGTACCTTCAAGGAGTTAGGCAAGTATTCTGTAAGAAAGTCCAAGAGTTTCGACAGCTCTTCTTCCGCGAGTAAACGAAAATTCCGACCTCGTTCTATTGCTTCCGGGCACTCCATGCTGAAACTAATTACCAGGAGATTATTAATCGAGTGTCGCGTAAACATCCAATTCCGCTTACAAATGACAACTTCGAAAACAACGCGTTGGAAACAAACAACGAAATTGATTTTGCACAGAAACCAAAACAGAAGAGAAAGATCTCTCTCTCCTGGTGATATTTTGATCTAAATTACTTTTGATGCGTGAAGAATTAATATTTACGTGTGACTTTATTCTCAAGGACGTTAAGCCGCTCGTTCGTGTCACTTCGAAAACTTAACGTAAACAATCTCGCGTGATTATTAACGAAAGCACGCGACACGTTATCTCCATGCGGGATTTCGATTTTCGTGGATTATTCGTCGATGTATATCTAAGCGAAATATTCACGTATAGGTGTAATCGCAAATTGCGAGCAATTTGGCGAGTTTAGCGTTAATGCGGTGTTATTAGAAGCGGTAATTCTAACAGCTTGAATTTTTTCAAGGTCCCGGTTGTTGCGTGCGGTTGAACTTACACTGCAGTCTGACTGAATTCTAGTCCGACTGAAAGCTAGTTTTTATATCGGCTAAACGGCTGTAAACTAATGGCGGTATTGTTTTGTAAGTCACGAAGTGATATATCCATTAGTATCATATCGCGTTATCATTGGCAGAAAATTGGTAGTTTATTTTCGAGCTCAAAATAAACAATGTATAAAGTATCGAAGAAAGAAAAGTTATTGAGAGTCGAGTTGTGTTTTTTTATACATTATCTATACGATGTGAAGAAAGATTGATTGATTGAAGCTTTATTTATTTGCTCCTCAAGCGCAAAAATCACAAAATTACAATTACCAAGTATACAAAGATATAATAAAATGAAACAAAACGAATTATAAATGAGTATGAACATAACAAAAAGAAAATAACATAAGAAACCAAAAAGGAAAAGAAAATAAAAAAAGGTAAAAATGAAAAAATAAAAATTAGAAACTTAGAAAGAGATATTATCTAAACTAGAATTAAAAACGTATATAAGGTTAATTAAATTTAAAAGCTTCTTATTAAATTAAAAAAAAAAGATAAAATAAAAAGCGTATAATTGTTGGCACATAAATAACACATAAATAATTTTTGTGTGCACAAATTTATCTTCAACTTTCAAATCATTAAAAAGTCTCTTTCTCATTAACTCGAAATAACTATTAGACTGGAAGAAATCATTCATTATCCGTTTTTATTTTCATTATAGACGCTGTATAGCGATATTTCTGAGTTCAGTATAAATAACCGTATTATATTGACTTATCGCATTGACATTCTTTTTTCTTTTTTTTTTTTTTTTAGTTCGACGTCCTTAATGGAAGAACGAGAATATGCTCTCTCAAACGCGGAAGAAAATCAGCGACAATATTTATACACAGTTATCGCGATGTGGGTCAGCGTAACCTTCGTAAAATTTCCTTGAACCGTAAGGTTTCTTGCGTTTCCGTCACAACGCGCGCGATTTTAGATTTTGCTGGATTATTGGAATATACGATACCGATTCTCGAATTGTGATACACTCCACAACGTTGCGCAAGCTGAAAAATAGATATTCGCGTTTATGCGGAAGGTGTCCGACAAAAAAAAAAAAAACAAAATCGTTTTGCGTGTATCGAAGAAGTATGTGTATCGAAGAGTGTACGTGTATAATTCGCCATGTTTTATTGAAATAGAGTGTTCATTACCGCTGCGCGCATCGTATTACGCTTTCTCATACAAATTCGCATCGAATAAAACGTTGCAAAAATTACGACACGCGAGTATTAAAGTAATACGTGAATATTCTGATTGGTGCGTTCTTGTGAAAATGCCGATTTATTCGATTTTATGCGCAAAAAGCACATATAAACTTGAATGATTCAATAGACGAGAAGAATTGAACAGTTTGCACAATACCCCGTTCGTAATAAATAATTCACTTATTCATTCCGGAAAAATCAGCCTCGTTGCTCACATACCTGTGCAATTCTGCGATGCAAACAATGTGATAAAAATGCATCCTAGCATCGATGTCATCGACACTTATCTTCTTACGCTTTTTTTTGTCTTATCGACAATCATATCTCACTTCTCTCAAGCTTCGCCTTGGACGCGCACAAAAATTGCGTCGCATCTTTCAGTGTGTCAAACGAGATAAAATTGCTCTCAAAAATTTTATTCGTGTCTTCCATCCCGCATATAACTTTATTCGTCGAGAATTGAAGGAGCAAAAGGCTCGTGTTCTCACCACGCACTTTTTTTTTGTAGCGCGACAAATGCGTGTTCATTTATTTCTATTTTTGTTTTAATCTATACGTACACAGGCGACGCGAATGCTGTAAACGTACACATTTTTTTTTTTTTTTTACACTGGCACACATTTATGGATAAAAGTAAGACGAGAATACGGGATCCGAGAGTTTGCTCTCGGTGAAAGTGAGCACTCGTCACGGTAATCGCCGAGTTACGATGATTAAACTGTGTGTTCGCGAGAATAAAGAAGCGCATTCCTCGAAGTCGTAACACGCATTGTATGTGTGTGTGTGTGTAACGCGAGTGATTAACCGATACTTTCACGGGGGAAATGTGTGAATTACGTTTGCGTAAAACGGTCCGTCGAGAGCGATCGCCATCGGACGAGACGGTGTGTACGCACACTTACGCGTTTCGAGAAGTTGCACATATAAGTGTATACATACGTTCTTGCGGTATGTGTACTCGCCGGTAAGTACAACACACAGAAAACCGCAGACATACGACGGTCGTCTGACAGTCGATCGTGCAATTTTCCGCAATCCTCGTCTCGAAGCCCGAAGTTAAATTGTGATCCGTTCCGGATGCGCTTTTGTACATCTTCGCGTCGCGCGCGCGCGCGCTATATCTGCGTCTTGAATAATTTTGCATATATCTCACGTATAAATTCGCGTGATACATACATGTATGATGATGCGCTTAATCGATTTACCTGAACGAACGGGAGGCTGTCGTTCGTGCACGTCGTGTGTGGATCCTCCTCCTCCTCCTCCTCCTCTCCTCCTCCTCGAGAGGAGGACGACAACGAGGTTCGTAACGCTCGGGATCACACGCAAATTGATCACACTGAGTTTTAACCCGATTGATCCGTAGCGCGCTCGCCCTCCGTGCGAACCACCGGTGGTTGCGACGACGTACGTACGGTATGTGCAAAACGAAGCGCGAGGGTGCGAGAGAATGGTCGTGGGCTGTTGTCAAGGGGTAGTTTCAACGGTGGAGAGGCACCCACCCTCGCTGCCCCCTGAACCCGCACTGCCGCCCCTGGGCCACCGTCGCCTTCCATGCACCGAGCGCCGACGAGACGACATCGCGCAGGCGTCGCGACGCCGGCAGTGCCGCGATTCAAACCCGCGGCGCCCTTGGAAGATCCGCCACGGCAGGGCCGTGATGACGTAGTCAAGCACTTCGGGGACAGCTGAGTCGGCCTCTCCCTCAAGCTGTCGCACCTATCGAGAGAAGTGACAGCGCTCTCGTGAACAAACGATTTTTTATTCTTTCATTTGACACGAGAACGATGTACACGAAAACGACCGCCGTGTGTGTTACGCAAAGCGGACCGAAGCAGTTTGTAATTGTAGGTACGAAGGTGGCTCCAAAGGGGATCGTTAAAAGCGGCGCGCACACGAATGTCAAGTTCACGTGTCGGAATAGTCTTACTATCAGACAAATGAAATTTACGGAGCGAGAACACGGAACGATTTTGACGCGATTCCGATTTTCGGACGATTAAACATATCCGCGAAGTAACACGCGAGTAAACCGCGATCGGATGTAATCGCGACGACGAGAGGAGCGCAGTTAATTAATCAGGAAAAAAATTGTGTAGAAGTAATATATTTTAGAGAAATAACACGAGAGAGAGAGAGAGAGAGAGAGAGAGAGAGAGAGATCGGACATGATACAGCAATAATTTCCAAACTCCGAAGCGGTAAACTGGACGACGTTTTTTCGTTGCGCTACGAAATCTCCGCATTGCCTCCACTCCTGAAAAAGTTCACGTAGTTGCAGCAGAGAGAAGTCCGGGATTGCAGAACTTGCTTGTCGCATACGCGTCACAAGTTCATGACAAATTGCCGACACAGTTTCAGAAATAACCGATTGCAATTCAACGCTTAAACAACCGACACGTCTTCGTATCTAAAATGAAATCACTTACGATCACGTGGATATATAATTTGCGATTGATTACGTTGATTGCATTGTTTAAGCGGCACGACGTAATTTAACGCAGTCATATACGTGTACAGCACTCGAGTGAAAATTCTGCGTGAATGAGAAGCCACACACGACGGCCGATGAATTTCAAATATTCATCACGTTTTGTGCGCGCGGCTTGGAAATTATTCACAAAACGTAGCGTTTTTATTTAAACATAAAAGACGCGATTAATCGTGTGCGCGCTTATTCCGACAAATATTAAAATAAATATCAATTTTCCTTGTCAGTTGCAAAAAATCATTAAAGATAAGGGGAAAAAAACCAACAAACAGTCGTGTAATATTGAATCTAAGTAATAATATTAATTTTAGAACTATTTGTTTTTTGCACGTTACTCGTACGAAATTATGCGACACACGTATATGTTTTATTTATCAGTAAATTAATCTATCAATAATTAATTTATCAATAAAAAGTGTTTATGCGCGCGCGATAAAGAAAAGCGCAGCAAATGTGATGCGCAATTAATATCTCGCTTAGCAAAACAACGCGTCTTCAATTACGTCTTTCATAGTTCGAAGCTTTATTATGTGCTTTTTATTATCTCTTCGTTATGCGCAAATCCTTGTACGTGTCAGGATCTCAACTGCGTAGTAAATTCTCTCGTAAAGCAATAAATAGGAAGATAAATGGCCGTGCGCGTAAATTTCTTTTTAATAACACAGCGCGCGGTCATCTCGAAATTGATGTCTTTGACACGTTTAATCGACATAAGAACGTTTATTTATCAAGTTCATTAATTAAATTCTCGTCGTTTTATGCATCTCGCGATTTGCACGAAAAGAACGTCTCTCATTCGCACCCATCCTTTTCTTTTTCTCTTTTAATTGCTGGCTTCTGGCGTACTCTGTCGTAAGTTGTCTAACCAAGGCGGTGAGCGTATAACAGACAACAATGCGCTTCATGCACGTGAAGCCGTGCTACGAGCGTTGTTGTCACACGAGATATGACCGGAAGAAATTCTACGATGCGGAGTCACGAAACGCCCGCTAAAGCGTATACGCTGTTTCAAAACCATTATCCGATTTTATATCTGCATAATTTAGCAAATGATAAAGAAATAGAAACGATAAAGGCAAATGTGAGTATATACATTATGTGTTTTGTTCTTTCAATCGGAATAGAATTTCGCGTCCTTTTAATCGAACAATCGAGCGAGATAAAAATAAATATTGTTTGTAAGAAAGTTCAACCGGAACTTTTATTCGTGAGAAAACTCGATTCGCGCTTTGGCTGCGTGCGAGCGTATTCTTAATTATTCCGACTGTTCAATTTCTTACGTAACATTTGAAATGAATTTTGTAAAAAGAATTGAGGCGTGTCGCGACATTATGATACGACTTCCAAATTGCAAGGATTGTCCTTCTCATCTCATCAATGATTCTCTTTCACATTTATTGTCCGTATAAATATAATTGTGCTTCAACCATACACGCGTACACTCACACATACACATGCACGCAAGCACGCACCGAGGTGCTTACTGCGCATCACCGGGGTGCGATCCACCCTCGCGCACCCTCCGCAACGGCACTGTCATCAGCGTCGCGACGCAGGCAACGGGTGCAGCCTCCTCTTGTTCCGCCAGATCGATCGCCGTCTGACTGACAGGCGAAATCGCGAAAAAGTCTCAAGGCTATCAGTCTGCTATGTCAACGTGCGGCACGTGTGACGTCGAACGCTATGCCAGGCTATCGGGACTCCATATTCGGTATGACTGATTGTGAATTCGAGAGATTCGTTAGCGATCGCACGACGTCGTTCTAACCTTCCGAATCAGTGAGTGATGGAGTGAGGAGAAGTTTCATCCGCGTGTCCCAATATTTTCGTTATATTCGACCACTTGCGAGTCTTGACGTGTGACGCGTTCTTCGCAAAATAAAGTGTGATGAGACGAAAAGTTGCATAACGCAGCTGCATGCTATATAGTTGATATTTGCGATCGATCGATTGTGCCAAGGAGAAAATCAGAATTCCGCTAGGATCAGTCCATGTTAGTGTGTTTGTTTTATATCTAAAATGTAGGAATTATATATGAAGTTTTAATTTGCACTCTCTCTTTCTCTCTTGTAAATACGCGGCTTTATTATATCGCTCCACACATTCGATAGTCAGATTTTCCTGCAGAAAAATCGATTGACTCGAGAATTGTTTGTTTGCAGAAAGAGAAAAGAAAACCTCTTTTCATTTATTTAGATATCTTATTCAGGTCTATACGACCTTCTACTTTAGCAAGAAGTCTTGTAATATGTGTTTTTTAACTTTTACTTACACGACTCTGTCTCTGATATACATGTCGACTGCATCGGACAGTTGAACAATTTGCATAATATGCATTGATTACTTAACGATTTTCCCTCACACCTGTGTTCAGTTTGTTATTCGATTTGTGATGTCGATTACTTATTATTTCGCGTTACTTTAAATACCGAAAATCTCTTGCACATATCTCATTTGATTCCTCCTCGTGGTTTCAAGTAGTTCACATTTTCCTGTTCAGAAAGCAGCACTGAACGCAGATAAATCAGCGCCATCTTTGAACAGTTTGTCGAATACTTTATGTCAATGTGTACAAATTTTCTTGTCACTCGTGATTCTCGTGAACAATAGCACAGTGTACAAAAATTTTACTCTTTTATCGTTTTGACAAAGTAGGACAAATATATTTACAAACGAGCATGTGACATGTATTCAACGCACAAATATGAGCTCCACGAGATAACCGATGGTAATAAAAATATGTTTACTTTTCTATTCAATGTATTGTTCGGTGAGTTTTATTCTTTAACAAGTGTGACACCGTGTTAAACATAGAGACAGAAGACAATTGGGAAGAGAAACGATCAAGATTCTATACTTCTCGATAATGTCTTATTATTCTATTCACCGACCATTTCACACAATTTGTTTGTTTTATGTCGACAATACAAACATTCAGGTGCACAGTAAAAACACGTTGAAACACTGTTTTGTTTCAGACTACATTCATAAGGCGGGTATGTGCAGGAAAAAAGTTAGGAGTGACAGACAATTTGACAACGTGGATTACACACAACTTACAGAAACCGATAATGGTTTCTTTGACTCGCAGGTGAGTAAAGGAATTGTGATGCTACACTCCTCAATAAAATTTTTGTCTTGAAATATTTTAATATTTTATTTGTGGTAGAAAACATTTTCTCACACATGTACATAAACCTATTTAAGGATATTTTCACTAGTTTGTAGGCCCACCGGTGAAAATACCATGGAAAGCCATCACATTAGCAGCTCTTCTCTTTGTTGGAGGGACTGTTATGCTCATTGTAGGAAGCTTGATTGTGAGCGGACACATTGATTCAAAAGTAATATCTTTCATTATTATATAATTTGCATTTTGTGTGGTATCTTTTAATATCAGGTGTAAAGTATAATAAAAAGTGTCAAAATACATTACTTATTGTTTTAAATACTTATGTACCACACAAGATACATTGTTGAAACTATTTTCTTGCAGTATTCAGACCGAATGTGGCCAGTGATAATTTTGGGAGCCTTGATGTTTATACCTGGGGCTTATCATATGAGGGTGGCTATTTTAGCATATCAGAAAGTACCTGGCTATTCATTTGATGATATACCTGAGTTTGATTGAATATTTATATATATATATATATATATATATATATATATATGCACACATAGTACTTATTTATATTAACATATTTGTGTATTGTATTTCTTTAAACGAATTTAATAATAGAAAACCCATTTGTGCATAGATAAAATCACATATATGAGAACACACATGTATGATATATATATATATAAAAGAGAAATAGCATTTCTTATTTTATATTGAAGCATTTATATGTTTAGATGTGTGAATTCTATTTGTGAAGATGTCATATATTCTATGAATAGTAAAATTATAATTGTTCCTATTTTAGAAATTTATCTAAAATTTATATATACAGAAACACAGATGTGCAGCGTGAATACTGGTATTTCATGTAATTAAAATAGAAGGATACATTTTTACATCTTGTAACAGTTATTCCCAGTTTGCGTTCTTTTGTAAACCGTCTTTTTTACATAAATGTAAAAAAAAAAAAAAAAAAAAAAAAAAAAAAAAAAAAAAAAACATGATAAATATATGTGTGTATATTTTCAATGTAAAATTTATCTGTACTTACAAGATTAAAGGAAAACAGCTGTGATTGTAAATTTTTAATAATATTTAAATGTGTATTTAATGCAAACTTCTGAACTTATATAAGTATTCTTACTGTTGTATTACACTAATCAGTCTCCATATTGTTATAAATAAAATATGCATAATAGTTTTACCAGCTTGAGGGTCTCGGATACTCATTTCAACTATATTAAATTATGACATCAGAAACAAGAAATTACGAAGAATTTTTGTCAATTTATTTGTTAAAATAATTTTTATATTAATTTTTCCATATGATATAATTTAATCGAAAGCATAAAGTGATAAAATTCAAGTAATAAACTTTCTTTTTGGTGTTTACAGAAATTAACATATAGAAACATATCTATCAACTTTAATCACCGTAACAATTTTTGCTAAAAAAAACACAGTATACTTAAATTTAATTATACATGCATTTATGATCGCAGAATAAAAGAAGAGAAAATTTTCGGCGAAGTTTGTCAATTTATGCTTTTGAATGTCAATAGCGACAACACAATAAATAAATAAAAATATTCAATGTGGTGATTGAATGACAAAAATTTAAATCTAACTTCTTGTTTCTATTGTAATAATTCAATATAGCTGCAACGAATACCCAAGGACTTTAAATCTATCATTTATTAGTTTATGTATTATGCACATATTTATGTATAAAACATACAATGTGTTGACAGAATCAAATATTGTAGATTAAAATGTAAAATTTGTGTATGTTATGTTATAATACATTTAAAGTTTCTCTGTGTATAATAAAAACAAAATAATTATTAAATTTACCATGTTTTACATATAATTGTGTAAATGTGTCTGTTTATAATATAAAAAATAGAAATTAATAAAGTTGTGTCTCCGTATATAAAAACTATACATGAATTACATCAATAATAAAGGAAGTTGTGTTTTTACAACAAAAATTATAACACAATTATATATGAATTACATATATCAAGGCAATGAACAAAACAAAAACCAAACTTATAAAAAAAGAGAGAGAGAATACAAATACAAAATTATTAAAAAATTGGAAATCCAAAAATTTAGTGAAATTTATGATAGATTGCAAGAAAATCTTAACGTGATAATAATACTTTGGAATATAAACTTCCATTACATAATTACCCAAATGTTTAACTACAATATATTGCTTTTAAATGATCTATAAGACTTTTACTTTGTATCCTACATATTCTTCGATCTCTACTTGACTGTAATACTAAAGGAGGTTCAAATCGGTTCTTTAAGACTTTTTTAATTAAATTTTTTGCATTTATATATATTATGTCATGATAACATTTGGCGTAGTAAACCTCTGAAGATTTCATCTGTAAAAAATAATAGAATAACATAGAAGACACGCGATATAAAAAGATGCTATAATTATTTGCATATACTAGACGAAGGCGAAGTAAGAGGCACACGTATACATATCGTGAGAGAACGAGCGCATGACAAAGACCAGATAAAATATTCTAATTTTGTACGAGCATCTTAAAAAACATATTATTTTTATAGTGAGCGCTTACCTCCAAGATAAGAAACACTTTGACTTGAGAAAATTTAGCAAATTCAGCTGCATGTCCCAAATCTAACAAGAGATCTTTCAACAATTGCAAAATTATCACATATATTTCTTCTTCTGTTAGATCGGTACTTAAAATAATGCTTGTAATTGGCCACAACTATACCAAACATGTAAGCACATAGAAAAATTTATAAAATATTAAAATGTTACAAAAAGAGATTTTTTCATATTTTGCACGAACAAATAATTTTTATATGGATTACTCAATAAATTAATTTATATGTGCGTATATATGTACAGATACATACATACGCATTATACATATATATATATATATATATAGTATATATATATATATATATATATAATATATAAAATTTTGCATGAATCTATAAATAAAAAAAATACTTTTACCTGCAGTCTTGAATAAACGCCAATGTTTTTTGCATAATTATATATCTGTCTAGCTAAAGCTTCGTCACTGTGCATTACTGTTGATAGTAAAGCACGGCATGTTGTTGCTTTTAATGCAAAAGTATATTTAAGTGTTAAGATACTTATTTCTCTAAGTAATATTGTATCCTTTTTTGATAAAGATGATATTATCAATTTGTCCACGTAACGAGATAAATCTAAAAAAAGGAAAGACAGTATTTATAATTAGAAAGTAGTCAATTACTAACAGTTTAGTGTTTATTATTTTTGTAAATATCTTGTAATTTTATATAAAACTACTTCTACTTTTTACCTATAGGATAATATTGACTAGTTTGATCTACAATCAAAAATCGGAAAAGAAAGAAGGCATGTTCTATATATTCATTACAAAGCAGTAAGTCCAACAGGATATATATTATTTTGTTTCTTATATCCTCATCATCAATAATGCTTTTAACACACCATCTACTACGGCTCGTACTTATAATATTTTGAGCTGAAACAATTAACATAATAAAAGCAAAGAAAGTAAATAACGCTAACAAAAAATAAAGAAAAAGTGTATTTGTCAAATATTATAAAAACTGTGTGTATATATAAGTTTTTAAATAAATTAACTGTGTGTATGTATGTGTAATAATTTTTTAATAAATTAACAGCATGTTTTAAAACTCGATATTTAAATATGGAAGAAATGTTTTTTTCTTTTATTGTATAAATCATATTAAAACTTATTACTTGTCTGTACACACACACACACACACACACACACACACACACACACAATGTATAAGGAAGTTGAGAATTTACAAAATAAACTCACTTTTGAGTAAGTTAAGTGCCTCTAGTGGATTTTTGTTAGCTAAATAAATCTCAGCTAATAGCAGATAAAATGCTGCATTATAAGGAAAATCATATACACTAAGTGAGTGAATCACTTGATGCGCAAGTTCCCATGCTTCCTCATCAATTAAACTAGCCGCTATTGTTAATCCCAAGTCAAATAGGAATGTACCAAGATCGCCAAATACATCTCTTTGAACTGAAATGTGGACGGACGTACACATTAGGTGAGATCGTAAATAAAAAATTATGAAAAGTTTATTCGTAATAATAGTTTATTTTATTCTACTATTACATGCTAATGTATACAGGAAGTATTTTATAATGTGCATTTCGTAAATCATTCAGAGTTAATGTATTAAGTAAAAAGTGTTATTTTCTTTATAACGTAAGAAGAAAGCAAAAACTACTAATAGTTTCAATTATATAAAATCACACACGTGTATATATATCGTGTAAAAAAAAGAGCTAAAATTTATATCGAATCACATGTACATATATACACGTGTTGACACATTCTGTCAAATAATCTACTACTAGAAACAATAAAGGTTAGTTGTACAACTACTTTTGTATAGCATGATTTTTACAAATGTACGCATTGACATCTAATGAAGCACGCATTATAGCATCGAGATAAAGAAACAACGTGCCGAAATTACACCTAAGCATGTGTGCACTACCGTACAGAATTTGTTTATACTTCTTCCTTAAGATAAACTTGTTATTAAAACGAAATGAAAGAAATATAAAACATTTTCAAACAAAAATAAAAAAAACTATATTTTAAGCTGCTAAATGTAAAAATATCGTAATCTAAAATTCTTAGAATGTATTCTCTTATATAAACTATTTTATTTTGTTCTGTTTAATTTGCTTTATAAAACTCTTCTATAAAATGTGTATAGTTTTTTTGCTCACATAACTGAAGAAAATGAATTAACTTGTCATTGTTCATCTTATTACCTGCACGTTGCAAGAGGGTTTTCACGTGATTTTTGAACGAACGTCTTATTTCATTTCGAAGTATCTCACAAGTGTAATAAAAAATTTTATCTGTAGCTTGTTCGTCTATATAAAATTTTAAGATATCAATAATGTAATCGTAGTCTTTTTTTTGAAATCCCATTTTCAATCTGTCTAAATCCAGATAAAATTTCCAACAATGGTCATGATATCTAAAAACGGATCGAGGCTCAGGCAAGTGGTTTTTGTCTAAAAAACAAAAAATTATGCATATAGCAACAGCAATATGTAAATTTCAAACTTCTCTGTAAAATAACCCACACACATAAAACACACAACATACACACATAAAACACACAATATACACACATAAAACATACATACAAAACACATAATATACACACGTATACATAAGCATGCAAAAAATTAAATAAAATAGTAATCAATAATTACCAATAGATTTTAATACATAAGATTTATCTCTGTCATTGGTTTCACTTCTTTTAATTCCGATTGTATCGGCATTGTTTGTAGGGGCAACATCACAAAATGAAATGTCAAATTCTGAGGTATCTGCACGACCATCTGTATATGGATCAGGAGAAGCAATAGTTTGCATATTGTTTCCACTTTTTCCAAAATATTGAACTGATGTTGCAACGCAGGTTGTAGTACTAGAATTTGTTCCATTTTTTTCAGCCAATAAACTTCTGAACTTTCTGAATATATTTCCATCCAATTGCGACACGAGTGTAGGATCAAGTGTATTTAAAAGCTTATCAATATCATTAACATTATGTAACTGCCTATTGTTTATGCAATTAAGTAATATTTCATGAATAATAAATTTATCTGCATTTATCGGCATTACAGCAAAATATATAGTTCGCAAAGTATCCCAGTATTCAGTAAGTTTTACAAATTGTTTCACAACTTTTATTATAATATAAAATTCATTTGATAAAGTTCTTTTAATAGGCATGTATGTAACAATACAATCTACGATTAGTTTTAATGACATTTTTCGATGACGTGATAAATGACCAATTAGTTCTTCGATTTCTTCAGTACCAAACGTAAAGTTGTTATCGTAAAACATGTGAAAGAATGTTAAAATCTGTTCAACTGTTAAGCGTTGTAAAAGACATAAATAACATATCTTTGAAAACTGAGGAAATGTTTGGATCGCATATCGCATTATCTCCACAATTGTCTTGTTAGGTTTCTGTGCTATTATCGTAATAAGTCTTTTTACCTAAAATTACATATCAATTACTATATGTACAATATATATTATATTACAAAAAATAAGTATGTATATATTATATTACGATGAAATAAATGTGCGCGTATGTTTGGTGCGTATAACTTACATCGTGTTTATACACGCACGTGCTTATACCTCGTAGACAAGTATTTCTTCTTAAAAACGTAAAGCAATATCCGTGGAAAATTTTAGCTTCATTTTGGTATTTTGGTTTACTTGTATATGAAGTTTGCTGTAGAACAGGTATTTTTTCTGTTTTATTCAATCCATTTAATTTTTCTTTACTATCATTTACATTGTTTGCATATTCCTTATTGAATTCATGTGTATTATGTCTCACAAAGTTATCGATGCTATTATCGCTTAATACATATTCACTAGAATGTACAGATTTGTTTATAACAGATTTGTTAGTTTTGTTTTCTTCACGTACTGAACCTTTCCTATAAAAGTAATTACATTATCAGTTATTATATAAAAAAATTATATTTTATAAAAGTATATATGTATATGTATATAAAATATATATATAACTATAAAAATACTCCTTATTGAATTTAAATGTGTTGTGTCTCAAAACGTTATCAAGACTGTTATTACTTGTTACATACTCATTAGAATGTACAGGTTTGTTTATGACAGATTTGTTTGTTTTGTTTTCTTCACGTTCTGAATCATCCCTATAAAAGTAATTACATTATCAGTTGTTATATAAAAATTATATAAGGTATATATATATATATATGCATGTGTGTATATATATATACATACATATATATAAAATAAACTGTAAAAAACCTGTTAATATTTTAGAAAACATTTAATACACACATTTTATTATAGATACTATAATATAATCATGTACATATAAATTCTATTAGATTGTTTCTAATATCAGATAATCAAATAAGTGTTCTCATATATTTGTTGACAGTGAAATTTATGCGCAAAACCACACGAATCTTTTTTTGGTTTTTTAATACAGTACAGCGATATATTAGTATTCAAAATCGCTTCTTTGGTCATGTAATACATATGTATACTTACTGGCTTTCATCAAATGTCACATTTGCATCAAGAGAAATACAATCATCATCATCATCATCATTGTTATTATCATCATTATTATAATCATTATTATCATTGTTGTTGTTTTTATCGTCGCCAAAACTGTCGTTGAAAGTTTTCTTGTTGACATTACTCTCATTCTGTTCTTGTGTTTCAACGTTGTCACAAATATCTAGGAACATAATATTTATCTTTAATTAAATTACAAATTGTATGTCTTCCGATGTGTGTATATATATACACACATATTATACATATACATATATACACACTTGCTGAGTACAAATACATAAGTGATTATTGTGGATTGACTCTACTTGCATTACCTCCATTTTCATTGGCAAATCCACCAATACTCGATTCATTGTCATAAGATGAGTTTGTTTCACTTTCGCTATTTGTATCTGATACGTCACGCTTATCATTTATATCCGAAGTATTCATTGAAATTACTTTGCTTGTATTTACTCTCATTTGCTCAGATACTGAAGTGTCTTTCTCATTATACTTATACGTAACATTACTTTTGTTTTCCAGATTCTCCAATTGTCGTAATTTTCTTTTTTTTTCCAATACCTTACGCAAGTCAACGTTATCAGTATCCAGAAGCGTGTTTCTATTTAACTTAATTCGTTTGCTTCCCGAATCTAAAGTTGTCTTCCCGAATCTAAAGTTATCTTCCAAACAAGGATATTCGGTTTGTGTTATAGTTCTTTCTTCGTTGACAGATATTGATCTATCAACTTCTTGAGTTTTATCTACATCTGTAAAATCTGAAGTATTCTTTTTTACTTTGTTTTCCACTCTAAAATTAGAATTATTGTTAATTTCTAAGGCAAGTTTTGTTGTGTTCAAAATATTACATGATTTATTTTTCTCAGGATGTTCTTTTTCTTTGGTGATTACATTGGCAGCTTTTATTGCACTCTCATTAATGGGAGAAGTTTCTTTTACATTATTATCATAATTAATTTTTTCCATAGAATCTTGTTCGCAAAAATCATCTATCATATATCTTTTTCTTTTTAATTGAACAGTTTGCATATTTTGTTTTGATAAAAATTTGTTTTTAGTCAATAGTGATATGGTTTTCTCTTTAACAGACATTTCTTTTTTATTAGGCTTTCTTTTAGTACATATTTCTGGAGAACCAGGTACCATTTTATCAACGTGATTAATCTCAGGACTTGTTTCTGAAGTCTTGAACGTATTATGCACTATTGAAGATGTG
This sequence comes from Pseudomyrmex pallidus, assembly GCA_014825455.1. Lineage (NCBI taxonomy): Eukaryota > Metazoa > Arthropoda > Insecta > Hymenoptera > Formicidae > Pseudomyrmex > Pseudomyrmex pallidus. The sequence continues at coordinate 3,512 of QVNV01017872.1, read as the reverse complement.
TGCTCATTATTTAAATTTGTTCTTATATCTGTCTTAACATCGGTAACTGATCTACTCACAGAGCTTGAGTGTTGTCCTAAATCTATGTCACTTTCATTTGCGGATACATCTAAACAATTAAAAGCGTTTAAGTTTTAATTAAATTATTTTTATTATTAATACTATAATATGACAAATATAATAATACTTATAATAATACTATATACTTACTTTTCTTATATAAATTGATATCAATCTGCTGCATTTTTACTACACACTTTGTTGCTTTAATAATATCATTTGAAGATAATTTGTTATTAATACGAATGTTGGAAGTCATTTGTAATTTATTAGCAAAGCCAGCAGAAAGTGAAGTTTTCTTATCCAAATCATTCATGTCAGTAGAATTTGTATTAACTAAATATAAATTGTTATATAGTTTTATTGGAATGCTGCATTTTATTTGTATTTTGCTATTACAATTAAGAGAAGTTGGAAGTTTCTTATTCAAACATTTTATATCATTAGACACTGATTTGACTGACTTCGTATTCATATCTATAGACAAATAAGGTATACATACACACATAAAGTATGACATACATACACACATAGACACACACAGAACATATATACACAGAATAATACAACATGCGACAAAAACAAGTATAAATTCTACAGTGAAATAAACAAATTTGTGTCATCAATATATAAAGTATATACTGATAAGAAAAATATTGAGATAAGATATATCCCAGATAGCACACTGAGCAATATTTGTAGCAAGTTGTTGGCAACTTGCTACAAACATATCAATATTTGTAGCAAGTTGTTGGCAACTTGCTACAAATATTGCCCAGTGTGCTATCTGAGATATTGAGATCTATATTAAAAAAAATAGATATGATAATTTATGGCACTTTCTTAAAAAATCAAGATTTCTGTTAATTATTAAGAATTGATAGTCTTTGCTATTTTTCTACAATTTCAGTATCACAAATGTGTATTTTACTTTAAACAATTACAAAATAAGACTTAAGTTTGCTAATTTAAGTTTGCATCTTATCCTATATATAGACTGTCCTGGAATATTCAGACTATGTATTACATAGTAAAAAAATGTTTAAAGTTTATAGAAGCACTAAATATATATATTGTCTGAACACAATAAACTTACAACAAAATCTATTATTTTTACTTTCATAATTTTATCATAACTTTGTAAAATATTTTTATGTACAAGCTTATGTTGTTTTTCTTATTTTTATTATCAGTACAGTCTAAATAAGACATACTTGTATACACACATATATAATACCATAAATAGAACTTACCATTTATTTTATTTATTGCATGATGTTCTACCAATGTTTCATCAAAACTTGCTTTACTTCTTTCTTCTTGAGATAAACTTATAATACTGTTATGTTCCCTAGTCATTATTTTATTTGCATTATCACAGTTTACATCAATAGATTCATTATGAATTTGATCTGTATCTTCTTTATCCAAAATAACTCTACTTTCTTTTCTACACAGACATACATTAGTATCATGTTTCTTATTTGCTTCAATTAATGTATTTTCATTATTATAGATTGTCTCATCTATTGATGTGTTACATGTATGATTGTCCACTGTTTCTTTATCTACAGTTGCTGTATCTTTTTTTTTTCCAAATGTGTTTGAAACAGTATCTTTATCACTTGTTGTTGCAACTATCTCATTTGTATTATAATTGTATATATAGCTTGTATCTGTGGGAACATTGTGTACACTGACTATTTTTTCATTGGAACTAATTCTATCCTTTCTGTTTCTAGGTGATTTTATAACATCATCATGTTTCTTTCTTGTTACAAGCACTTTATTTCCAATGTAGTTTGTATCTGTAGATGTATCATGTATATGTGTGTCATGTTTGACTATCTCTCTGGAACATTCACTTTCATACTCTTCTTTTCTTCTCTTACAACTAGATCTCTTATTTATTATAACATTCTCTTTTTTTTTATTTTGTTTTACTTTTTTATTTCTACATTTTATATCAGGATGAATATTGTTGGAAGAATTGGATATGTAACTAGATGATACTTGCTTTAATTTTGTCTGCGCATTTTTCAATAAGTTTTGTTCATAAAATGAAAGTAACTCAGTGTTTAAAGCAATATCATGCAGCACAATTTTACATGGACGAATCAGATTTAACATGTTCAATTTGCTCTTATTTTCTTCTTCTAAATTTTTTCTGTATCTCATTTTGTAATTTCACTTAATTGCAATGTATACAACTTGTTAAATCAACAAAATACATATGTATATGGTATATATTTACTAATATAACTCTTTAAAAATAGTTTCAAAATACTTCCTTTAGTTTTTACATTGATCTTTAATTTTTGTAACCTTAAAGTATCTCTTTTGTTCAAACTTCCAAATAAAACTAGGAAACGTTGTAATATACAACACAATATTTTGCTTTACTGTGAGACAAACTCTTTTTTTTCTTTTTGTTTTATAATAAATTTTTTGTAGTAGTACACATGAACCTAAATATTACAAAATAAGAATCTTTAAACATATTCAAACCTGTATGAAATCATAATAAATTTATATATGTACCATACACATGCATATATTTTATATATTATATAAAAAGTACTTACATAATACTCGCAATGAAGGCAAAAATGCACACAAAGTTTCTTAGTGTTATTCTATCACATATTTTTGGCATTTTGTTTAGTAATTCTCTAATATTAGCACAAGCATACGATAACAGACGTCACACTCGTTATCTTTATCTCAACAAATCGTTCTTGAAAGTGCAAACAGTCGCATATACATTTCTCAATCAAATGTGGAAAATCTTTCATCTGAGAATCACATGTGTGCAGATTATAACGAAACGAATAAGTATATTCTTTAGAAAGGTAAGGTTTACCGCCAAAAGTTTTAAGATAACATTTCGAGAATCGCAAGCGGAATATCGATAGTTTACTACATCAGCGTCCTCAGTTTATTGGTTGCAATTGGCTGTTTCACTTTGATTCTCTTCTCTCGTTGGACAGAATATAGTGCAATACAGGCTTAAGCTACGTTTACAAAACTTCTTGCTGAGATTGTTTATGATTCTTTTATGCTTAAGTTTTTTTGTGATTTGTTCTCGGTTCCCGGCTCTTAAAATACGGCGCATCAGTTAGAATCTATACTCACAATAGCCGCGTTCAGCAGAATAATTGAGTTGTCCTTTTGTCAATACTCGACGTTGATCAATTGGTTCTAAAAGTAAGAACCAATCACGTTCGATTGCTACAAAGCAGCTTGTTATGCAGAATGAGACTAATGTTTTATTAGTAATAAAGATTAACAGCGCCATCATCACCTAAATAATAGAAAATAAAAAAAAGGTCATTCCCATGATCATACACCATGGTCATTCCTTTATACACTCGATTCAACGAGAGAAGAGAATTTCGACGGACGAAAACGCGTCCATTTCGCGCATCTCTCCTACCGGTAAGCTGCCCCAC
>QVNV01017871.1:0-11167 GCA_014825455.1 Pseudomyrmex pallidus | reverse complement strand
AATAAACATTGGGTTGATGCAAAACTCTGTTAAACAAATAATATTTATTAAGTAACACCGCAATTATGTTTTTGCAGCTCAACACAAAATTTGACCATCACTTTTTAGTTTCTTACACACATTTTTCTTTTCCAGAATCTTTTTTTTTTTTTTATTGCGACTCAATTATTTGACGCTAATTTTACAAACAAGTATGGTAAAATTGTTTGATACGCAAATGTAAAACGCAAAAGCGGTTGTTGCAATTGTTTGAATGTCGCGCGTTTCTTTAGGTTGGAACACGCTGCAGTTTGCGCAGGCGTGTGAAGCCATCTACATTTCTATAGTCGAAGACTTAAGCCAAGAACACGGTTTCCAGTATTCCTGCGTGTGTGTAGCGCGATAAAATTTGCTGCGAGAGCAGGGACAATCTTGGGGAACAATCACGTGTTGACTCGCGTGAGTCTGCGCGTGCGTAGAATCCCACGCATGTAGGGATCGTACGAGCACGCGCGTTAACGTATGGTACATGATTGACACACAAGTAAATGCGCGTATATGTGTGTGCAATATGCTAAAATGCATGTTACAATGTGTATGTGTTTGCCTGCTGTGTTCGCTCGAGATCGGTCCTGATCGCTCTTCCGCACGTAACCGAGCACCAGGAGATCGGGAGCGAGATCGGAATCCTGGGGCGCGTAAACCATCGCGACCAATTTTCGATTCCCGTGGGTTCCTGGTCGGTCCGTCACATGTCTTGGACGCGGGACGCGGATGTGAGCTGAGCGACGACGGGAATATGTTCGGAATGGTCGCTACTGCTGTCGCTAGTCGCGAGCCCGTCACCAGCATTGTCGTCCCGTCGGATGAGCCTCGTTGCGCGAATAATCGCGGCGATTGGCCGCACGTCGCCGTCGTCGTCGTGCCGTTAGCACCGCGCTGATGAACGCCGTGCGCTGACGAACCTATCTAATCCCGGTCTTAAACAGGGACCGTTCACCAGAAAGAAAACTCGGACATAGGTTAGCTCTCACGCACACACAAGATTTCATTTCTCGCTCGCTCGGATCCACGAGGATGCCGGTCGCGACGTCTGCCGTCGTCGTCGTCACACGTCGCCTCGACAACGTCTCTGCGAAATGAACGTCCGCGCGTGATCCATCACTTGATCCCCCCGTCAAGTTGTCAAGTTGCACTCACCACCCGAGTTTCGCGCATGGTGTTCTCTCCGACCTTTCTTGTTTTGTTTGTAATTCCCGTCCCGTCGGCTAAAAGGTGGTCCCCGGTGATACAACACCGCGTGCAAACGAGAAAGAACATTCGCTCGCAATAAGTCTGACAGTTATGTGAACCGCACGCACTCGACCCGGAGGTCAGATACCGCACTGTCTCTCTGCTACGATGACGCTGAAGAGCGTCCATTAGCACAACGTTCATTTATTTTGTAAGCATTTCTTTTGTCAATGCTTTTGTCGCGCGTAGCGCACGCTTACTATTGTACACATCCTCCCCCTCGTGCTTATCACACAGAACGCCGCCTCTAACAAAATCTCTCTTTATTCTAATCTCGTGATTCTAAGCAAACCAATTAGGGAAAAATGAACTGTACACAGATTAGTACCTTTTTTATCTGACGCGCGCGTTTTGACACCTTGTTTACTGATAAATAAGATAGCGCGGCCGCAGTGTTTGCTGCGAGACAATGTAACATATTTTTGGGTTGTCAATATGTTTGTGACAAAATTTTCTAGCATGGTGTCTCTCGACATAGATAGGCAAACAGATAAAAACCACTTATGTACTGTAAATATTCTCTTGAGTTAAGTGAGCGCAATGATTTTTTTTCTACACACGCGTGTGTGTATAGAAAAAAACATTTATATACATGTGTTTGTACATGTATATAAATCATTTGTATGTAATTGGGGTTTAGCGTGTTGAGAAGAGGAAAAGTTGAAGCGTTTTGCGTTGAAAACAAATGAGAAGTCGTTCTCCCAGTTGGCGCCAAACTGGACACAGACAAAATTGATCAATCGCATTGGTCAGTTCGACTGATCGAGCAATGTGATTGGTCATTATTCTTAAGTCACCAACTTAGCGTTATCTTTTAAACATAATCATTCTTGTACACATCTGTCACACAAAAATGTTCAGTTGTATTGACTAAAAAGAATTGCAAAAACAGGCGGTTGCGTTTCGCTTAACACAGTCATTGCATGGTTGTAATTGTCCTGTATGTAAATGTCTATATGTATGTGTCACAGCCAGATTAAAGCTAGGTCCCAGAGGGCCTAGCATGGGCTACCATGAATCCGCCCGCGGTCAGCAAATCAAGCACACGTGGTTCTGGATACCATCAGAAGGCATTAGCTGAGATTCGCAACTCGTTGCTACCGTTTGCCAATATCGGCGGGGCCGGTGAGGTGGGCTCGAGCGCAGCCAGTACCATTTCGACCGTGTCCACAACTAGCGGCATAAGTTCCGCCTCGGGTCTCAGCGGACTCTCCGGTGCTTCCGGTTCCACTGCTGATAAGCAGGATCAGCGACAGGCGTTAGGACAACTGTTAGCCATGGGCTATTCAGAGGTGAAAAACAATACCACACATTCCGCAAATGCCTCAGCGCGTGAAGTTGCGCTAACTCTCTCATTGTTTCTAAGATAGTAGACTTTATTACGCGCTAAGACGTTTTGCGGTATCAATTGCACGACCCTGATGCGATAAATAAGTAATGTTGTATTTTTGTTTTTGTTCAGACTACAATTGAAGAGTAAAGCGAGGGGGTGGGGTGATATGTGTTTACAGGAAATAGGATTGCGCGCCCTCAAGTTCGCAGGATGGCGGCTGGACGCGGCAGTCGAGTATTTGAAGCAGGCTCAAGGGGAATCTCTGAACGGTTTCGGCAAACTCAACACCAAACTTATGAGAAAGCCGAGTCTCGAAAGAGAATTGAATTTGCAGCGCGGCAGTCCCGCTTTGGACAGCGGAGCCGGCAGCTCGCGATCCGACAGTCCACGTCTCACCGAACTCGGCACGCATCCGCAGTTGAGCCGTCAGTATTCGCCCAGCAATTTTGTTGAACGCGAACCACCGCCACCGCCGCCTCCGCGATGTAGTTCGACGCCGCCGCCACCGCCGCCGCACGCGCCTTACAATCAGCCTAACGTGCCGACGAATATGCAGCAAATGCTCAAACGAATGTCACCAGCGCCGGTTGTGCCGACGAGACCGGCTGTGACAACGGCCGGCGCGTCCGGGACCGCGTCGTCGGTAAATCCACCGCAACGCGGCACAAGCCCGGTTGCGAACGCCAATAACTCAGGCAGTCGTCAGCCAATGATTGTGCAAAACGGGCCGCAGGTGCAGCAGCAACTTACGCAGCAGATGCAGGCGCTCAGCATTTATCAAACGAGCGGCGGCAACACGAGCACTCAGGTCGAACCGCCACCACCGTATCCCATTGTCCCATCCTCATCCGCCGGTCAACCAATTCAACCGCCTTCCTATAGCGCCTCCATACAGAATCGCCAGAGTCCCACGCAGTCGCAGCAAGATTATCGCAAGAGCCCGTCGTCGGGCATTTATTCCGGTCCGACTTCAGCCGGTACGCCCAGTCCCATTACCGTGTCCACAATACCGCCCAGCAGCACGCAAACGTCGATGGCCCGTCCGACACCGTTGCAAGCATGGGGTGCACGCCAGGCCAAGACGCAACCACCGATCATTATGCAATCGGTCAAGAGCACGCAAGTGCAAAAACCCGTACTACAGACCGCGATCGCGCCCACGGCACCGCAGTCGATATCCACCACCACCAGTAACACGCCTCCGCCGCCGCCTTCTTACGCGTCGTCCATTCAACAGAAACAACCGCCTAACTATCCACCTGTGAGCAACATAGTCACGTCGCCTGCCAACATACCGACGACGGAACCACCGAGCTACGCCACCACGATGCAGGCGTTGGCAGCGCAGCGCGGTATGCATCACTCGTTGCTGCCGCCGCCTTACACCACTCCCACTGAAGACACAGTCTCCTCCACGGTGGAGAGCGGAAGCGCTACTCGAACTTCTCCCGTTGCTCATCATCCACCGCTCCAAAGGAAATACTCGCCGGCCGATAATTGCCATGTTGGAGCAATGGATGCGCTACCTCTGCCGCCGGTCGTGTCGACCGCCATGTCCGCGAGAAATAACAACCACTCGTCCTTGCCCGAGAGCAACGGCGGCGGCAATGGCGGCAGTGTTAATAAAGCTAGTACTAAAGGCGACAACGGCGGTGGTAGTGGCGGTGCTGGTAGTGGTGACAACAATGGTGGTGGTGGTGGTAGTGGCGGTGCCGGCACAGCCGCCACCGATGCCGGTCCCGGTCCCGGCGGTGGCGGTCCCGGTGGTGGTTCCGGCGGTGGCATTATCAGTCCCGGTGTCGTCGGTGGTTGTGGCGCGGGTGGCGGTGCACCCTCGTCTTACAAAATCAAGCACCAGTCTCCGATACCCGAGCGCAAAACAATGAGCATCGAGAAGGAAGAAGAGCGCAGAGACTGCAAGGTGAAAAACTATTCTCCTCAGGCTTTCAAGTTCTACATGGAGCAACACGTCGAGAACGTGATCAAGTCGCACAGGCAACGTATTTACCGGCGCTTGCAGCTGGAGAACGAGATGGCCAAAATCGGCCTGAGCGAGGAGGCGCAGTTTATGATGAGAAAGATGTTGTCGCAAAAAGAATCGAATTACATCAGACTGAAGCGAGCGAAGATGGACAAGTCGATGTTCACCAAGATCAAACCGATCGGCGTGGGCGCGTTCGGTGAAGTCACCCTCGTCAGAAAGCTCGACACGAATCAGTTTTACGCGATGAAAACTCTGCGCAAAGCCGACGTGTTGAATCGCAATCAAGTTGCGCACGTTAAAGCGGAGCGCGACATATTGGCGGAAGCTGACAACGAATGGGTCGTCAAGCTCTATTACTCGTTTCAGGACAAGGACAATTTGTACTTTGTAATGGACTACATACCGGGCGGTGACCTGATGTCGCTGTTGATCAAACTCGGTATTTTTCAAGAACCGCTGGCCAGATTCTACATAGCCGAGCTAACATGCGCGGTCGAGAGCGTTCACAAGATGGGTTTTATTCACAGAGACATCAAACCGGACAACATACTGATCGATCGCGACGGTCACATCAAGCTGACCGATTTCGGTCTTTGCACGGGATTTCGCTGGACTCACAATTCTAAATATTACCAGCAAAACGGTAATTATTTGAAAATGTATGTTTTTTATCTTATCTTTTTCTCTTTAGCGACAGAGGGGGTTTACGTTTGCGCGCGCGCGCGCGCCTATTTAGAACTTGTTGTAAGATCTCGCGCGAGAAGAGAAGAAAAAAGAAACAAACACACTGATGATGACATCGATTGCAGGTCATGGTAAACAAGATTCGATGGATCCAGCTGACGATTGGAACAACGAGTGTCAATGCATACAATTGAAACCGTTGGAACGCAGACGGCACAGGGAACATCAGAGATGTTTGGCGCATTCTCTGGTCGGGACGCCGAATTACATAGCGCCCGAGGTTCTGCAGCGCACGGGATACACGCAGTTGTGCGATTGGTGGAGCGTGGGAGTAATTTTGTACGAAATGCTGGTCGGTTCTCCACCGTTTCTTGCCAACACGCCCGCTGAAACTCAGTACAAAGTACATATATATGGGCACATTATCTCAATTTTAGATAACTTTTATTTAACTTTTTTCTCGTAACAAATGGTTTGCGTTTCGTTTAAGGTAATTAACTGGGAGACGACTCTTCACATACCGACGGAAGCGAAGCTTTCGCCCGAGAGCACGGATCTGATACTGAAGCTCTGCGTAGGCGCGGATCGTCGGTTGGGCAAAAACGCGAGCGAGGTCAAGAGCCATCCGTTTTTCGCGAGTATCGACTTCGAAAAAGGGCTGCGACGTCAAATGGCGCCTCACATACCGCGCATCGAGTACCCGACCGATACGAGCAACTTCGATCCCGTGGATCCCGACAAATTGCGAAACTCCGAGTCATCGGACTCGAACAAATCGGACGAGCTGCTCGACAACGGGAAGCCATTTCACGGATTCTTCGAGTTCACGTTCAGACGGTTTTTCGACGACAACGGCGGTCCCGTTTATCCTAGTCGAATCAGTTTGGACGATAACGACAATCAAGGTCCCGTTTACGTATGACATTAGGCTAATAAGTTGACGAAAGTGAGCCTCAAATTAACTGTATAAAGTATATAATCGTCGGAACAAACGTCTAATTTTTTTTTCTCTTGCTTGAACTATATTATAGAGTATAAACAGATGAATATTTTAAAAGAGAGAAAAACATGAGAATTTAATCGTTTAAACGTAGTGTGAACCTTTTACTTTTGCATTACTAAGACCCGCTTGTTACTCTTATCGGTAAACTTATGTATTATATTTTCAAACTGTTGCAAGGATTACGAAAAAAGAGAGAGAGAGAGAGAGAGAATCTCCAAAACTAGTAGCACTGTGTGTTTTAATAAGCTTGTACGTGACGCATAAACATGTTATTGTTTCACGGAGGAATCTTTGCAAAAAGAAACAACCAAATCGCATCCAAACAAAAACAGGTTGAGAGAAAAACGATATCTCACTAATTAAATTTAATAACAGCGTTGAAAAAGTGCATACATACAAGACTGGAACAAAAAACGAGTAGTTTACCAATTACGCGGATTGAAAACGACTTCACTGTGTGATCTCGTTGAAAAACACGTGAGAAGCATCCGGGGGGGAAAAAAAAGTCGCGCGGACAAATGTGCGCGCGACATCGGGTTATAAATAATTTATACGCGAGATCATGTGTGCTGATCTCTCGCCCGCGTGATTGTATACAATTATACATAATCAGATACAAAGTTTTTTTGTCCGCGAAGAACTTTGTTTCCGGCAGGTTAAACCGAGTGTTCTTCATCCAATATATTGGGGAGTGTTCGCACACTTCCAGTTCTCAAGTTTCAAGCATCGCGCGAGATAAAAGGAGAAAGATGTGTTAATTAAATTCAATAAATTATGTAAATACAATTTCAATCAATTCTCGACAATGCGACGATCTTCGATGTTGGGAGGTGTGAGGGTGTGTATTTGATCCTGATCGAAGATAATGTCAATGAACACAATTACACTTGCAGGATTTGTTGCAATCACCTCTATCTTTTTTCTCTTTTCTGAAGATCTCGCAACTTTGACAACTAGAAGTGAGACGCGCCTCTTTAAATGTCAGGGTCGAAGACACTCGGTCGTCCTTCCCCTGTTTTATTATTTATTTCAGGATCATCGAAACGAACGGAGTCGTCTCTGATCCGCGCAATTGCCTTTTTCTCGTCTCCCTGTTTTCTTTTCCTTTTTGTTCTAACGATATGCGATTTTTTTTAGTGTGCGAGTGTGCGTGTGTGTATATATACCCTACAATCAACGAATATAACGTTATTTTGAACGCAATGACGAGAGAGAGGAGGAAGTAAAAACAATCGTTGGCTAAGCGACATGTACCATACGACGTATTTATTGAAAAGAAAAAAAAAGAAGAAAAAAGATACCATTTTGCCTGAAAATTTTTATTCGTTCGTTATTGGCATTGGAAAAAAAAAAAAAAAAATATCGAGCTCCTAATGATGTTTCAAACAAATACTGTGATATTATTTGCAGACGATTAGAATAATGCGGCTTTTAAATAAACGTTAAACAACGTTTCAATTTTATTTAACATATGTGTAATATCGCCCTCTAATTGTATATCAAATTTAAAGAAAGAAATTACTATTATACATAGAAATATAACGCAACTATATATATATACAACTATATATATATAGTTATATAATGATAACATTGAAAAAAAAAGAAAAAAAAAACAAATATCAATTATCTATTTTATATATAGATTTTCGAATGGATGTAATGTGTTCATTTCGTAATATTGTAACGCAGCTTCGAATATCACCTCCTTATACATATATACATATATATATATATATATTTTCTAATATATATTGTTTCTAATCTTAAGAGGTGTGTGTAATGCGAATTTTATTGTAGCCCCCCGTTGTATACATAGAAGAGGAAAAAAAATATCGTCTTTTGTAGCTCCGTTTTATCACGTTACGGTATACATTTGTGAGATTTACGTACACTTTAGCAATAACACTTGTGTGTGCGTGTGCGTGTGCGTGTGTGTGAGTCGAATGGGGTGGAAAATCGAAAAATTAATAAGAGATATTTTTCGCGCGATTTTTCTAGCCGAGAAAAAGAAATCGGTCTGACGGACGGTAACAACCTACACAAGTTAATACGCAAATTACAATAGTTTTTGTTCTAGCGCATGATCGAATGAACTTGCCATTGCTCGTAATGTTTTTTTTAGCGACAAGTGGCGGCGACACAAGAGAGAGAGAGAGAGAGAGAGAAAAGTGTCGATTGCGACAATAACGATTGCCTTTGGTCTGCGTGTGCGTTACATCAATTGTAAAGATCTAGTTACAAGATGTTGAAATTTTTGAAAGAATGCATTTTTTGTCGGGGTGGGAAGAAGGAGGTGCCTGTCAGTTTTTTCAAGTTGTGCCTTTCAACGACGAGATTTTTAAATTTAACACATAAGAATGCGTCGCAGATGTTAATAATTTAAGATTGCCCGGACAATGTGAATTTAAATAAGACTTTATTATATCGCGAATGTTGTTACTGTGACAAACTTGCACATGGGAAATAATTCTTACAATAAATTATTATTGAGTGCCTTGTTGTTAATTCGTGTACTTGAAGTCATGCTGAGGTGTGGTGCAAAATTGTGTGTGTGTAAATAATTCTAAATTATATTTAAGCTAAATATCTCTAAAAACAAAAAAGTTGCACACTATTTGATAAACTATTTCTGTTTGTTGAAGAGAGGGAGGAAGAAAGAAAGAGAGAGAGAGAGAGAGAGAGAAAAGAAAATGTGTGTATGCGCTGTCGAAATTAAACGTTTTGATTTACCACTTGAATTTTTGTAAATATTTAAACAGGTAAAAACACGCGTTATAAAAATATATTTATATGTTTATTGCTAGCTTTAATGTGTTACACTGTGTGCGGTCCATAAATACAGAGAAAACGTTTAACACAATCGCAGAATCTTTAAGTTATATATATATTACTTATTTAAAAAAAATATATATATACGCAAAAAAAAGAGTAAAACAAAAAAAAAAGAAACCTGTACTCACCTGGCTGTTGTGTATGCACGCTATACTTTTGTATATATTTCTGTATAAGTACTAGCGTCAGTGATAACAATCGGTACCGTTTTTTTTCTCGCACTGTAATTAAATATTTTGCGTGTGGAACGTACGCAAATTGTGCGTGTGTGTGTGTGTGTTTCAACTAGTCTTGCTGCAAATATATGAAAAATAATATATATTAGATGATGTCTCTCTCTTTCTCTTTCTCTCTCTCTCTCTCTCTCACGTAGCAAGTGACTCGAAACAAAATTATTTATGATAAAATTTATAGAAAAAAGAGAGAGAAAGGAGATATTTTTTTTTGTTAAAGTATATCTGAGACTTATTATTATAATAATTGTAAAGCTATTTGATACTTATTACATGTTGCACGGAGTAAGATGTATGTGGCTTCTCTTTACTTTGTAAACTATACCGATTATATATATGATATAGAGATATATACATATGAAACGCGTGCGTGTGTATGCGTTTCGTATCTATCGATATGTGTCTTGACAAGATTCTATCAATGCATTTGGCATCGAGAGAGAGAGACGCGGGCAGCGTCTTGACACGCCAAGTACATATATATATATATATATATATATATATATATGTAAACCCTGCGGATTTATAAATGGTTTAAGTAACTGACAGAAAAAAAAAAACAACACACAACGTAGTAATCTCTCCTTGATTTTATTGTAAAAAGTGTAGAATTTTGTAAGATATTAGCGTTATAGCTTTATGTTGTGTTGTGTGTGTGTGTTTTGTTGGACGCACGCGCGTATACGTAAAAATACACGCAAAAAAACGTATATATATACATATATATGTACGTATGTATGCATGCATGTATGTATGTATGTACACACACAATATTATTACCGTCTATGCAAAAATATTTTGTGTAGACACTATATATATACCTGACCAGTGTGGTATTAATAAATTATGAACTTTTTTGGTACCTCTCTTTCACAAATGTAATTCATTTCGCACGCGAGGTAAACGTCTCAATGACTGGACTGGAGCACCTGGACGTTTGTCCAGAGAAACAATTGTTAAAAAAATATTTGTACATGTAAAGTTAGAAAACCAATATTTAAGAGTGCGCTTACACTTGAGAGTTGTTATATTTTGTATTTAGGCATCTAATAGTTGGTCCTTCAACGAATGTCTGGCCATTGGGACATTTATCTTACATATTATATATATATTTACACAAGATAAATATATATATACTTAGTAGATGTTATATAAATACATATATTTATATAACACCTGCTTCAGCTGCGTTTGAGATAGCTTGCTTCTGTGTTGAAAGTGTCATTTTATCTGTACTGCTCATTGAATGTCAGATCAATGATTTAGACTAGAACATTTTTAAAACAAAACCGAGCTGTTCAAACACATCTTGAATGACATAACAAATAAATGACAATGCATGTACGCGCGCACTCTCTTAAAAATCTACATACATACATTAGTCTCTCTTTTGTTTTAGAGATTATTACTATTTGCATATGCAAGAAAAACAAATTTATTTCGGCAAAACGGAATATGCACGTTTCCGCAATTTTTTAAAGCAATTCTCGATATTCCGCGCGTCGACTTTGCATGTAATTTAAATGTAAAAAAAATATTCATGTAAATTTTTCAAAAGTTGCGCGCAAGAATATTCGCGATCTCGTTTCTGCATCAAATTGCAATTAATAAAAAAGAACAAAATGTTTAAAACACGTTCAAACTCTATCACGGTTTCTTCTCGAACTAAATTTTAATATTCTTTTGTGAAAATTAATAAATTTTATTGTAGACACAGGACGGAGCAAGAACGTTTGAAACATTTCGTTAAGCGCACGCATGTATTGTCTTGCTTTTTTAATCGATTGTTCGAAATGCGCACGCGGATGTGTGTAAGTGAATGC
>QVNV01017870.1:0-10948 GCA_014825455.1 Pseudomyrmex pallidus | reverse complement strand
TACATCGAGACAACGGGACGTCGACGTTTATATACTGTACATTCGTAATCACCTGCGATGACAATACGCCAGTCCTCTCAATAATTGAAAAAGAAACAGTTTAACGTTACGCGGATCCAGTCCCCTTCCGCTTCCGTACCTCTCCATGTATTGCGACAGATCCGTGTGAACATACTCAAATACGAAGGTGAGCGTCTCGCGGGTATGAATAATATCGTGTAAGGTCACGATATTGCTATGTTTCAATTCTTTGAGGAGGCTCGCCTCACGAATGGCAGTAAACGGAGCCCCTTCCTCCTCTTGCAGTCTAATTTCTTTAAGAGCCACCACCTGGTTGGTGAGATGGCTGTAGCCTTTGAACACTGTGGCATATGATCCCTCTCCCAATTGCTCCAATTTTATATAAGCTTCAGATTTTCCGAACGGCGAATCTCCCTGTCCAAGCCAGATTCAGATTAGTATGCGAGTTCTCTTACGAGAAAATCATGTGTAAAAATACGAATAATGTTCGCGTACTTACCCCAAAGGCGGAGAATCTTTTGGTTCTTCTAGGTTGCGGATCCGGACCGAGAAAAACCTCAGACTTTGGCCGTGGTGGACGCTTGGGCCGCAGTATTACCCTAGCTTCTTCCCGTATGTCTTCGTCAAGAAGTTTGGAATCGCTAGATACCGAAAGTTGCCGATGCACTCTCTCGTGGTCGCCTACAGCTGCCCATTCTGTGACAGTCCAATTTTCGACCATGAAACGTGCTTGAACCAACAATAACAGAAATACATAAACTTACGGATATTTTTATTATTCTACTTTTTAAAAAACAAAACAAAAAAAATTGCAATACACATCGAACCACTAATCTAAAACATCATATGTTGTACACACCATAAATTCAGAAAATTTGTAAATAACACACCATAACGGCGATCTTTGTCCGCAGGTATATTGCCATTCGGCTCCAAGCGGTCTAGGAACTCCTCAGAATAGCCATTGTACGGCAATTGGCCTCTAGTTGTTGCATCATCAGCCTCTTCTTTTGATATAGCTGTGACAAAAATTTGATGACATTTAAGCATGTCAATTATTTCTCTATAACTAGTGTAGTGACAATCTAATTATTGGTAAATCAAATTTCCACCAAACGTTATTAATATAGAAACAATTGTGTGGCATGAGAGCAAAATACTTACAAAGCCTTCCAAAACTGTGACTAAGGCGTTTTTTTAATTTTTGTACTCTACTGAGAGCACCACCTTTCTTCTCCCTCATTGTCACAGGTCCTGTGTACAACAAATGCAGTATTTATGTAAGTTGAAACAGCTGAACACAATATAGAAGATCATCAAGAACACATCAGAACAATTCAGAGACAACAGATCATCATATGTGCGATGATATCATATGCTGTGCTATGTCAGTCTTCCTGGATCTTAATGGAGATGATAGAGGTATACACACACGCATATCACACATCACATTTCTTCTCAGATCACATTACAAAAGAATAAAAACTAAATTTGATAGAAAAAGTAATAAGCAACAGCGTATTTATTTCACTTTAAGTAAAGAAATTAAAGCACACTCTGAAAAATGTTCAAAAAAAACAATAAATTTTTACACAGTGTGTAATTTTTACTTATCTACTCTCTGAATCAATACAGATAAAATATAGATAAAGACATAGATATAAATAAAGTGTCTTTTATCACTGTACTAATTGAAGCACGTCTAATAAGAACTCGCACGAAATGATACATTATATCTGAAATACAAGTCTGTCTCAAAGAATCTCAATAATGTATTTACATACGCACCTTACGTGACACGAGCTGCATGCATACGTAGCATATACATACACACACACACACACACATACAGAGCAGTGCAACAAAGAGGATCAACGAACTAATAATGTAATTTTACATAACTACAGGTGAGATATTGTTATCGGAGACAAAGTCTCTATTACGTGTGACGAGTGCCTGTTCTTCTCGCGTGCGCCGCACAAAAGATTGCGCTGTTGCGCTGCACTTGATAAAACAAAAAGTCGGTTCTTAGAAAAAATTGTAATCTTGTGTCGGAGAGACAACCAAGCGCGCGCATTCTGACGCGTTCTTTTCCATGATGTTTCATTTCTCTTTTCTGCCTTTGGAGTATGTACACGCACACACTTACACGCAAGACATTGGTATGTATGTACATATGTGCGTGCGTGTACATGCGCACATTCCGTCTTTCTCTGTCATCTCACTGTGTCTTTGTCATACCGCCGATCGTTGACATTCCGTCCTTCTTCCATTCGCACGTCCCGAAACGGAACTCTCTCTCTCTCTCTCTCCTCTCGCTTGTCTACTCGCCCCAGCATTCTCCTCCTCACCCTTTTTCTCACTTGGTTCTCACATGCGCGCACAAAAGCAACTTTGAAAGAAGCAGAACGGGCAAAAGAGAAGGAGACGCGGTGACTTACCCTCTTTGCTTTTTGAGGTGGAGACTGAGCTCTTTTCCTGACAGTACATGATTACTCATTCGTTCGCACGCACGGGACACATTACATATGGGCGGTGACGCACTCGGGCATGTGTGTATAACGCGCTGCTGTTTCCCTCTTCTCTACGGCCGATGCACTCGCCGTCCTGCTCAACAGGGCGACGTGCACACGTCCGTCCTTCAACCAGGTTGTCCTCAAGGCGCTCGTCCCTCTTCGGCTAGGACCGCACGCACGGCGAACGCACCGCCTCGCGCCATGTAAACGCCTCCGCAGCTCTCCGAAGCGCGTCCCGGATGAGAGTGTCGCGCTACCGTCACCACGATCACCATCCGCGAGATCTCGCCCGCCGTTGAAACCGTCTCGCCGAATCGCAAGCGAGACAAGGTTCACACACGTCGGAGTGTGTGCACACTCTCTCCTCCTCTTGTCTTCCTCTCTTTCTCACTCTTTCTCGCCCTCTTGCTCTCTTACCGGGACCACCGAACCGCAAATCACCACCGTCGGTCAACCCTTCTTGACCTCCCGCTGCGCTTAACCCTGCTGGCGGCGGTGGGTGCTCGCGCACGCCACCACTATCTCTCCCGAATCATCCGCGACCGATCGGCTGATCCGCTATCACCCAGGAAAGTCTTTAGTTACTGCTTCCTGCAGAACTGTGACTCGCCACCGTCACCACGCGCCACTCACCACGAAAGTCGCGAAGACTAGCCGCTGGTCCTCAGCCGCGGTTCACGCAACGGAGTTCAGAACGGCAACTGGTCGCGCGGAGCACTCCGGTTTTTCGCAATCGCGCGATTGGTCGATCAGCCCCCTGTAGGCCAATGCGATTTAAATTCACAGTTGACGATTGCGAACGGACCAATTGGCGCACTCCGCGTTGCAATACGGGCTTGAGGAACTTTAAACCGCTCACCCCACACACGAACACAGCTCAAGCAGCTGGTCTGGTGATCGCCAGTGATTGCAATATGTCGTTGGTCGATAAAATTTACTATTATCAGCGTAACTTAGAGAAATACGTGGATGACAAGGAACGGGTATGTATAATTTGAGTAGAATAGCATTGCCAGGACGTTTATGATGAATATTAATAACGATGACATCCGTAAATGTCGCTTATAACCTCGATATTCTGTGCACACGATTGCTGCATTTTTCCATTTCTTTCATTGTTAATAACTGGTTTAATTATCTCTTTGTTCCGAAATCCCTGCAACAATAGTACTCAAATTACATTTAATTACGTGCAACAAACAATAAGCGACGAGGCACAGATTGAATAACGTTGTCACACAATGTCTGACACAACGATCGTACAACGTTTAAAATTATTACTTCTAGATCAAATGAATTTTAATAACAAATGAATTAACTTCATTAATTTGATGTCGTCCATATGATTAAATGTCTCTCTGAAGTTTTATTAAAATATGTAAATTGCTTCTACATTTTTATCATGGATTTAAGTTTGCTAAATCCATGCACAAACAAAACTGCACAAACAAAAAATATATAGATAAAATATATTGATAATATAAAATGTATTTTGAATTATTTGTTCTCAGATATTGCATTGTATTTCCAAATTGCATAGTCTGCCGGTGACAGTGCAACATCTACAGGAAACAGGAGTGGGAAGAACTGTAAATAGCTTTAGAAAGTATGAGGGTACTGTTGGTGATGCTGCAAGGGCTCTTGTTTCCAAATGGAAGACAATGGTAGCAGAAGAATCTAGTGATGGTGAAGATGAAGATGAGCCTTGTGTACCTGATGTTCACAAAAATTATCCTGATAGCCAGGCATCACCAAAGGCAGTAGATGTACAAGAAAACACCTCGTCTGTATCGGATCAACCGGTGGAATCAAAATACAAAGAAAATAAAAGTAGACATAGAGAAAGTAAAAGTGAAATGACCACAAAATACAATACAATGTGTTCATCTAAATCAAAGACAGAAGATAAGCATGAACTAAACAACAAGAGCAAATACTCTTCCAAGCATCATTCCCATAGTGAGAAAAAGTCTTTGAATAGTGAAAAGGAATCAAAAAGCAGCAAGTCAAATGTAAAAAAGGAAGAAACTCATAGTTCAACAAAACAAAGCCATAATAAAACAGATGATTTGAAGAAAGATAAAAGCAATTTATCCAGAGATAATGAGGATGACAGTAGAAAAAGAAAGGGAGAGACTGTGAATGTTTCAAAAGAAAACAAGAAAAGAAGACTGACAGATGCTAAAACTGACGAGGAGAAGTCCAAGTTACTTAATGGGGACAAGAATTTTTCCTGCTCGAAATCTTCCGGAAGTCATGAACAAAGTGACAAACAGAAGAAGCAGGAAAAGTCCAAGAGTGGCTCCGTCAAGCCACTTAAACCGGAAGAATTGAATAATAAAGCTAAGGATAGCAGTGAGAAACAAAAATGTAAAAAAGACGAAGACAAGAATCACAAGAAACACGACGCAAAAAAAGAATCCAGCCACCATTCTAGAAAGGAGAGTTCCAAAGTTAGCTCTTCCAGCGACAAGGATCATATCAAGAATAAGGAAAAAAAAAAGAAAAGCGAGCACGTGGAAAACAAAAGTAAACGTACAAAGAAGATCAAGGTGAAGCAAGAAATAAATAGCGACGATGGCATTGATTGCAATTCTGGTATGTAAAAGGATACATTTCTTTCAGTTATTTATCGGTTTTACCCCATCAAGAAGTGAACATATTTTATTCTGATAAATATAATCGAACGTGCATATTTCAGTATTGCATTATGTTTTTTTTTTTTTTTTTTTTCAGGTACAAGTTTCGCAGAAGCACTTGGCATGTGCACTATGTCTCAGCCGTCGAAAAAACGTGCCAACAATTCGCTCACTCAAAGTTCCAGTAAGCTCGTTAAAACAGAACGACTGTCGCCCCCGATTAATAATAAAAAGATCGCGGTGAAAACTGAGCCGGAATGCAGCGACACTTCGAATGTAATTTGCTTCTCTATATTTAGCATATCTGTTTATTGCGCAAGAGATAAAAACCTTATTTTTGTAGCCGTCTCTTTTGGCCCCGAATATCAAGTTGGAACCGTTGAGCGTGGATTTCGTAACTTGTACGTTACCGGAAATCAGTCCCAATTACAAGCCATTACCACATGTTAACTCCATTAGTCGTAGAGAAGAGTTTAAACCAGTAGACGACATCATTTACGTCAAGAATCAAAGGTACGAATATTTATACGCTAAAACAATGAAAAATGTCTTAAGATATTTAGTCGCTGAAAAATTATTTTACTCTCTGAAATTTCCAGAACAAAAGTATATTCTGGTAACAAACCTACAACACGATATGGTGCGAAGGTGCCCACCTTGTACGAATTGTGTCTCAGAATATTGATGGACAATATTGATGGTGAGCATATTGTTTTATTCGTATAATAAAGTTGTTATACAATTAACGTGTGTGCTGTTTATCCTAGACAAGGACTGATTTTTTTTTAGCTCTCGAATATACTGGCGGTGTACCGTATGACATATTAAAGCCAGTCTTGGAACGAGCTACAGCTGAACAGTTATTTATGTTGGAACATTACAATCCGTACCTTATAGAAGATACGGATACGTTATGGGAATATCATTGTAATAAAGAGTTCAGAAGTATGGAAAGAAAGGAGATGGAATCTTGGCGCGATATGTACATGGTAGGTAAAAATGGAATGATAAAACATCTGAACACACACTTTGTGCGTGTGTTTGTGTCATGAAGTATATTCGGCACGTTTAATATTTTATTGTTGTAATGACGTACACACATTGTACTATTCAGCGCTGCTTGGACGAGAGAGAAGCAAAATTGAAGAACGTCACTGCGAACATAAAACAGTCCATTGACAACTCCGTCCCAGTCAGATCCACAAAGCTCGCGTATGTGGATAATGTTGTGAAGCCACCGCGAAACATATTGAAGAAGCAAGCAAAGTACGGCACGGCTTCCGCCACACCTGTCACTGTCTCTAGCGTGAAGAAAAAATTGTCCAGTCCTGCAGCTAACAATGCGACAAACATTGCTGTGCCGGCACCGCCAATGGTTCGATTTAAGGCATCAAGTTAGTATATTCTCTTCAAATATTATAAATTTTATTTTAAATTATTATTGTAACGTTAATTATTCTCGTATTACAGCGTCAAACAACGCGAAAAAGACAAAAGCACCGCTCATGGCAAAGGCGTTGCAATTAATAAAGGGACGTTACAAACGGTAGCTCGAAATGATGTGGATTTTCGAGAATGTCAAACATGTAATATCGGTCGTAAACGAGGATCTTCTTTTCAGGATTTACGTATATGCTGTATACTGCAAGACAGTTATATAAAAAAAAAAAAAAATAAACATCACATCTCACATTCAGTGATTATTCCGTTGGACTTTGACAATTTATACATTGTACGTATTTCTTTTGCATAATATTTATCTTTTGAAGTATCTGTAAAGATAACGGATCATAAATCGATACATATAGAGATTTCTTATAGAAATGTCATCATAGGAAAATTTATGTATGATTATCCATCGAATATATAATTGTTCATTGAGGTGATTTTATATTGCTTATATTCTCATTTGTTATATATATATACAGTCATATATGTGTATATATATATACACTCAGTACCTTTTTAAAAAAAAGCATAATATTTTCCGGAAGTTATAATGATTTTTGATATGTTATATATTCATGTACATACATATTTTACACACAAACCGAACATATATACATAATATATTCAAATATACACATATACTCTTTCATACAGATATATATATATATTCAAATATATATACATATGAAAGCGTATAAAGATAAGTGACATCTGAAATATATTTACCTATTTGTTTTACATACCCGACTTTTTCGAAAATATTCGAATATATTATATAGATATGACATATGTGTTGTGTGTCACACTAGCTCAACTAGGAAAACAGCTATTGAATATTTATGATTCTTGTACACTCTTACATAGATCTACATAAATCCTATCAAATAGGTAAAAGTTTAGAAATTTTACTTAAATTTACAAATATGTATGTTTTTTTGTACATATAATTTTGCGTCTTTAGAAATTCTTTTTTTAAAACAAACTCTTTTTAGATTAGATCTTTAAGTGCGGATATATATAAATTATATGTTGGCGTGCATAATTGTGTGCGTGTGTGCGTGTGTGTGGATGGGTGTGAAAATTTAATTTAGTAACGCACGAGTCAGTCATCTATTCGTGTGATTAAAACTCGGGGACTATCCGTGTTTTAGATACGTAGCTGTGATTTCCTTATATTTGCAGTTGTAATGAGTTCTCATTTTCTAAATTTTATTTTAAATGTATAAGAGAAAAGGAAGAGAAGCAAAAAGAAATAGTAAATAATTAAATTATTTTTAATATAATTTAATCATGTTATTTTAAACATATCGGTAGAACAAACAGGAACATTATAAATTAGTTGCTACACTTATGCTTAAGAACAATGAGGCAAAAAATCTGATGTTCATTGGTTATACATATTGGTTATTCACTTATTTTAATATTTAAGTAATGTAACCGATCTTGCACCAAATAAACCATGTTCCAAACATTTATTTCTACAATTAACATCATTCACTTACTATGTTATCAAGTAGTTTGCAAAAAAGTTGCTTTTTATTTAATGTCGAGTGTAAAACACATCGTTTGTAAATTTATTTTAATTTAAATATTAATATTTTATAGTTCTGAAGTATTTAAATTATTTTTTAGATATCTTGTATTTTTCTTTTAGCCAAATATATATGCACACATTTTACAATGTATTGGTATATAATGATATAAAATTACAAAGTTTTATATCCATAAAAATATGTGTAGAAAATAAATATCATACTTATTAAAGTGAACAAGAAAAATGTATCAAAATCTTCTTATATAATTATATAATTCTCATTATTTTTATAATCCTTATAAGTATATATTAAATTGACACTCTTTTGAAAAAGTAATCTATTTACATTATTTACATTCTGATATTATATATCATGTACACACACTCATACAATTTTATTTCTAAAGATCTTATTGCATTTACCGCCGAAAACAACACAGACGTACATATGTATCTATCAGTAACCTTTTTTTTTTAATTAAGGAAAAATGTGATGAATTTTTTCTCGATCAAATAATAATAAAGATATAAACATTTACCACTTTTAATTAAAGACAACATGATCTTTTCGAAGGACAATAGAAACATTATACAAAAATTTATCAGTAAGCTTTAACTAAAGAAAATGCGATGTATCTTGTGACAAATATGTAATATATCATGTGTGTATATTTCATATTTAAAAATGCAAACACACAAGAATGCTGATTATACGATATTTTGTAAATCTTTTTATAATATCAAAATAAAAGAAAGACATAAGTTTTACAAAACTGTCGTACAATACAGATGTATACATACAGTTTCAATATCTTCATCACATAAAAAGTTTTAGTTTTAATATAGTAATGATGCCAACCATATGTTGTAATATCTACAATATACCTAATAAAATAAAAACGCACAGTTCACAAAATGCTTTTGCATACACAACGTTTTAATCATTACTTAACAATAATATAAATATAAAAAAATCTAATATAGAATAACGTAAGAAAAAATAATAAAAATCTTGAAATTGAGCGTGTTATCTATTAGAGTACCATTGTTTACTGGGAATTCGAATTATTAACATTACTTATACTCTAAAACTTTCATGTGTCTTATATAAAATCTTCTTTCTTCTTGTTTCTAAACTAAATCAGAAACTTGGCCAGAAAACATTGGCTATTCGCGGAAGAATAAGAGCGATTCCAATGCTAGAAAGAAGATTTACACTATGGTTATCTAATACTTGTTTACCGCTTATATATTTTACGCCTTTTCCCGGTCGTCCTACTATGAAACCTTTTTCGTCGATTCCTAAAAATACACAGTCAAGTTTTACAAATTTGTCTGATGTACGAAAAAAACAAACTGACAAAAGTAAAAAAAATTTGAATCATCATATTATACCAGAATATTGTAAAGTCGCGCCAAGAATAGAATCCAATAGACTACCGAAAAAACCTCCAAATCCTCCAACGAGTATAATGGGCCATTGTGGTGATGATAATTCCAGTACAGTTGTGTCAACGGTGTACAATATTACAACATAATAAACCAAACCAACTACTAAACCACCAAGAAACGAACATAAAAGACCTATCCACGATACAGCACCGTTTGTTCCTTAAAAAATAAAGCAAAAAAATTTTAATGTTATCTTAATTGTTACGATTTATTGTAACAAAAATGGATAATCTAGAAATCCTTCTAAATATAAACTATTGTATTGCGTATCTAACACATAAAAAATTAGCATTTTTACCTCTTGGTACTCTTTTCCTTGTTGTAATAAGGAAAGGATTGCTTTTACCAATCACAGTACCAAGCTCCGAAGCCCACGTATCACCACAACAACATGCAAACGCTCCTACAAAACATTTTGTTTAGTAATTTAAATATACACATCTATATTGCAAGACTGAAGATGACACAATTTACCTAATATAGCAACAGACAACCATGAACTTCGATATTCGCTGTTAAAGTCTATAGGTCGTTCTCCACTACCAACATCTAGCAAATATAATAGAGCTAACTGAGTAGCCATGCCGCCATTACAGAGCACTTGCGTCCAGCTACGCTGCCCTCCTTCCTTAAAATCAGCTTCAATTTTCTCCTTTTTTATAGATCGAAACTTCGTCGCTTTTGACCCAGTAACGAAGAATGTTACAAGTGCTGCTATGTGAGCATAGCTTGAAAGTGTTAAGATAAAACCCATAACGAGACCTACAGTGTTCCATAATTAAACAATCAATTAATTAATCTACATACTATGTTGCAACATGTAATTTTACAAAATTAAGCAGTACATACTCAGAGCCAAAACACTATTTTTGTAGTTAAGTAATTTTTTAGTTAATCAATACTTGGACTTTCTACAGATCAATTTGGCCTTTAGATTTTTTTATGCAAACATAATGAAACTTAAATAAAAAGTTTCTCACAAATGACTTGTTCTTTTTTGCTGAACTGGTCTCACTAGTTCAGAGTTTATCTTTTTTCCTTTATTTTAGAGTAAAAAAGGAACTCTGTACTGATGCAGCTAGTTTAGTAAAAAAGAACAAACTAAAAATTAATTGCACAAAAATAACAACAGAAAAAAGAATAATGCAAATGTTTTTTTTATAGTTTACTCTTAAACAAATATCAACTTATATGAATATTATCAAATTCGAGATAATTAAAGGGCTGTAAGAACCAATTGCAGGGTGATATGCAGTGAAATAATAGTATTGTTGATTGTCCAGACGTTTCGACTAATATATTTAAGTCATCATCAGTGGATTGCTTGTATCTAAATC
>QVNV01017869.1:0-17373 GCA_014825455.1 Pseudomyrmex pallidus | reverse complement strand
AAACAGTGCAATATCGTTAAGCATATAATTTTTTGTATTGACACTAGATTTCACTTTTGAATAGGACTGTCGCACGGGAACTACCTTAATTATATTACTTATCGATCTTGCGTCAACATCTGCATGTGTAAAAAATAGTGTTTTTGTTGAATAGTTGTTTCGCTTTCCGTCGTTAATTTCAAGTATGTTCACTAATTGTATAAACTTGCAAACCGTTTTTATTCATGATATTCAAGAAGAAATACATGTTCTTTTTTTCCTTTTCTCTACATATATGTCAATAGATGTTTTGACCTATGAAATTATTCATATCATTTTTTAGATGTTCTATGACGATTAAGGAAAAAATGTTGACGTTAAAAACACATGACTGTATTGAAAATAAAATCATGTATTAAGTTTTTATTAATATACACGTTCTTACAAAGTAGATCTAAATAGATATAAAGTAGATCTACATAGTTAAATAAATAGATCTATGTAAATTTGCACTGTTATTTGTCATTAGATCTACTTTATATTTACTCAAATCTACTGTAAGTAGATCACCTCAGATCTGTTCAGATCTGCTTAGATTATTTAGATATCTTTTGTATCTATTTAGATCTACTTTGTATCTATTTAAATGTATTTTAGATCTAATTTTCAATTTTTTTATCTCGTTAAATTTAACTTGAATCTAATCTATTTCTTTCCGGGTTCTTTGAATATATACATACATATGTATTTATGTGTGTGACAACAGAATAATTATTGTTGCTGAGTTTTTCTTGAAGTCGTAAGGTGACGCGAGAGCATTCCAGACTACATGATTTTGTATGACAATACTTGTTTTTCTAAGTCACAAAAAGTATAACGTGTCTACCACCGCTTACAAACGTTTTTGTCCAGCAGGTTACATCTTTAATCCCAATCTTGTAAACGTCACACATTGGTGTTCGAACGATACTTTAAAATAAAAAATCTTATTAATTATTCAAGAGAGGAATTTCTGAAGAATGAGAAAATATATCAAACCCAATGTTATTTCCTTATAATAATATAGAATGTTGAATAAAGTCCCATGACTTTTTACAAAATTTTTTCAACGTTTTGAGCCGTAAACAAATCGTGTCAAACATAAATGTCCAGGGTTTTTAATATATATAATCGATATAAAGTCATAATTTTTATTATTAAATAATTTTACTAAAATTCTGATTATTAAAATTTTTCACCAAAAACTTATTATATCGGAAAATTAGCACACGCAACTTTGTATGCGTGCGTGCGTGCGCGCGCGCGTGTACCGCGGTACAAAGTTGGGGTGTTTTATCTTTGACAATAATTAATTGTGTATTCTCGGATCTTATTAATAAGTTTGTTGTGCTAAAGAAGTTTTACAAAGAAGAAATCTTAATTGTTTTTTTTTTATTTATACTTTTCTCACTCTTCTAATTTTGTTTTATTATCCATACTTTACCTTTTTTTTTCTTTTTTTTGATACTTTATTATTATTCATACTTCGGTATCTATGGGACAGTGAAAAATTGCGTTGTAAATTGCAAAAAATTGCAGTTTGCAGTGCAAAACTTACAGTCGTTTGTGAACTGATGAAAAAATATTGTGTTCCCGTAACAAACGAGTCGAACACTAGAAAACAACGACGCAACTTTCGGTTTCCTTTGTTCTCGCGTGTGCAATGCTGCACGCGTATGTAATAAACTTCCTTGAAATTCCACGATGAACGTAACTCTGTTGCGAATCGTTGACGGAAGTGTGCAAATTGTTACGAGTTGGCAAGCTAAGATCCTTTCTTTTGCGCAATTCCGATCTAAAAAAAAAAAAAGTACATCGAGTAATTAATCCGTCGTAATAAAAAAAAAGATTGATATTCGTGCGCATATTTAATATAGTCTTTTAAATTTAGATCATCTAAAAAAAAATAAAAAAAGCAAGATTAACGCGTGAAAAATTCGAGTATGTAAAAGATCTGTTTCTAAAATTAAAACATAAAAATACAATAATGAAAAAAAAAGCGTGTCAAGTAATTGAAGAAAATCAGCAGTATAATGAATGTAAATATACGAACAACAATGACGATGTTAACAAGAAAAAGCGTAATACAAAAGCGACACCACTATAATTTTAGCGTAACACCAATATTTCTAATTATAACGTGTCTTGCTCATAGTGCGGTTCGTAGCGTCGAACTGTGCAGAGCTCGCGCGTTAATATTGTGCTTTATTTATTTTTTTTTTTTTTTTATTCTTTTTAATATTAAAATTTACGTTAAAATACACGTATAGGACAGAGTTGTATCGCGCAAGAATGCGCTTTAAAAGTCGTTCCGGCCGCGTCGTTTCCGCTTCTATCAACAGAGTTACAATCGTCTTATAGCCGGGGACGATGCAGATGATCCACACACTCTTACAGGTTGTGTCGACCAGTTCTTGCGCTCGTACACTGTTGGAAGATTTGCAATTGTGGTGGTCAGAGAAGTTCTATATGTAGTTGTAGTACTATAATATCCGTCAGACGCGTGCGGTTAGTCGCGATTCGTACGCGAGCGGTGGTGGTTCGTATCTTGAGGAAGTTCGTTCTGTTTGCAAAGAAGGTGTGTTGTTCGTTGATAATAGAAGTAAGTAATATATTGAGTAAAAAATAATGTGATTTATTTTTATTTAAAATATAAAGTTATGAATTATTTTGTATATTTGTAATCTTGATGTGTTTTTTTACGTGTACGTTCAATGTTACTAAAAACAATTGATAAATCAGTTTTTAAACTTAGTTTTAAGCGAAAATAATTAATAAGAAAAGATACGAACATGCTCTTGTGTTTAAAAGAATATGTATAGCGGATTTTTTCTTTTTGTTTTGGATTTTATAACTTGAAAGAGTGGGACCAAAGATTGTACATACGTGATAAGAAGAAATGTTATTGGTGTAAAAATAATTCAAAGTTAAAAAAAATCGTATACGCTCTTTTATTTAAAAAAGATCTTTGTAAAGGTTTTTAATATACGCGCAGGGAGCAATGGTTTCGGTTTAACACATGCGGATCAGAAATCTTGTCTTATGAGAAGGTACCTCGTCATTCGCAAAGTGTTAACAATGTGGAAGAAGTAAGCTCAAAAGATTTAATATATTCCTACATGAATAGAAAACATAAAGTCAATATAAGCCTCGATACACAGATGTTAATGTGTGGTGATTACGTACTTTGTTTATAGAATACAATCATTTTCAAAATAAAAGACAAATTTGTACCATGTCAAATACATATTAAAAAAAAAAAAAAAAAAAAAAAAAAAAAAAAAAAAAACAAGAAAGAAATAAAACAAAACAAATATAGAAATTACAATATCGCAAGACTCGTCCGAAATTTCACCCAATATAAAATAATATAAAAAGTTAAATCACTTAATAAAATTAAC
The DNA here is from genome assembly GCA_014825455.1 of Pseudomyrmex pallidus. Taxonomy (NCBI): domain Eukaryota; kingdom Metazoa; phylum Arthropoda; class Insecta; order Hymenoptera; family Formicidae; genus Pseudomyrmex; species Pseudomyrmex pallidus. The sequence goes on along the minus strand of QVNV01017869.1, from coordinate 13,954 downwards.
GAAATTTAAAAATTATTTCTCATTAAAACGATATTTTAATAAAGAATATTTACTTATTTGTCGAAATTGAAACTGCCATAATTAGTGAAAATCCAAACACATACACAGAAACAAATAAATAACAAAGAGAAACAAAGATAAGCATTATAGAGACACTTTGTATAATCAAAAAATAAAATTCAATATATTATTATATTACGCTTTTTTCAACATCGAGAAAATCTGAGTCTGAAAGAGGCACTTTAAAGTCGAAACGTCAAATACAAATTAGTTCTTATGTTTTAATTCCTCGCCTACATTTTGCAGCCGGCAAAATATTTGTCGAATTTGATTATATTGCAGTAGTTTAACCGTTATAAGTCCTAAAGAAATTCTGTTTTTGAAAATACTTTCTCACATAACGAATGTATACGAAATAATTTTTTTTTTTTTTAATCTGAAACAGAGCGGTGTACATTCTGAGCTGTGGAAAGTTTCTTTATTATATATAAGTTTTACACAACACGAGAGAAAGATGTGCGTGTGTTTTAAAATGATCTCTAAACGACCTAGACCTTGCTGAAATTGCAAAAAATAAATGTAGACATTAAAATATTTGTCTCGTCTATGATCTCGCCTTGAGACACATTCCTGCAAAATAGGTGAAGGAATACAACATATCAAGAGTGTTTCACGAACGTTTGACTCGAGAAGAATGATAATTATCTGAAAAATAATTCATAAAGAATGTCTTTTACGAAACAGCAACAGACATTGAAATTACGTGACTTGAACAGCATACAATATTGCTTAAAAATGTACATTGAAACCAGATAACGGACACATAATGTAACAAACTTGTAAGCAATAAAAATATAAATATATATTTTTATAAATGTCAACGTACACATTCGCAATGTTTCACAATTTGAATACTAAATAAAAATATAAAGTTGTATCATTTTGACAAACGATCTCTATTCACGCGAATTATATTATAAGCACAAATACCAATAACAAATCATTAACATCTTAAAGAAAAAGAGAGAAAAATTTGTAATATATTAAATATTTTACTTAAATATTTTTACTTTGTATTTACTTTTATATAAACATGCGTGTTCCAAATATTCTTTAAACGAAAGTATAAATATATATTTTTGTTGTCAGAAATATATATACAAAATGCAGTTTGAGAATAGATATATTCTATTAATTCATTAATATATTAAACTTGAAACACGTTTAGTCGTTTTCTCTATCGAAATTTTAAAATTCATATTTTTCATTCGTTTTATCGAAAAAACGTGACGCTTTTGCATGGCCTTGCATTTATTGCGATCAGATCGCGTGAGCAATCTTTGTTCTTGTTACCTCGAACTTATTCTACTCTTAGTATATACGACATGAATTTTTACCATATACACTCTCATCAAATATATATATATATATATATATATATATATATATATATATATATATTGTATATTAATCTTAGTTTTAAAAAATATTTATACTTAAATATAACATAAATATAATTTAAATTCTTTTAATATAAAATTTTACTAAACGTTTCTCTATTAATCTAAATGTTTACTAAATCTTTGTTTAAACAATATTTTTGTCACATGTTTCGAATCTTAATATGTAAATATTATACTTTTTGTACATGCGCACACAGTACGTCATTTCATAAATGTATATGAGAATTTACTTTATATCGTGCGTCATAAAATCGTACACAATAATATGTATGTACGTGACACGTGTAACCAGTACTACTTGTCACAATAACTGAGTAACCTAGTTTCTGACAAGACAAACGGTTAAACGTATTACGCAATTAAACATTAATTTTATTTATATTATATATACACATATATGTATATATATTATATATATTTTTAATTAAAGAAAACTTTAAAGATATATAAAAAATTAATTCATTTGCTTGTATATTCTATGATAAAATCATTACAGAGATATTTTTAAACATTAATATAATACTTTTAAATGTTATTTTTGTTTCTATTTAAACTACTTTAACGCTAGGTAATAATTGACTTTGTATGTGTCCTTGTTTAGTTTCTGAGATCTTTTCTGAGTTTTATAAAAAATTATTTTTCTGTAGTGTTGTTGAGTCGCATCACATCATTTTATATGTTTCTATTTTTTTTTTTTTTTTTTTTTTTTTAGTAAAGTTTAAATGTCTTGTAAGCAACATCAACCGTAGAAAAATTTAGTAATAACACGATAATTATACAAATTATTCTGATGAATAGTAGGATTTTATTTGTATTTCTTATATAATATCTTATAAATCTTCGAGTAATTGAGACAAATGATTTCATTGGACTTTAAGTAGCAGTTATTCGATCACACACATAAAATATTAAATTCTTCTTTTCTGATAGTAAAATATAATTACTTAAGAATTCGAAATATTTATCGATGTACACGTGTTACTCAAATAAAGCATTTATTTGCAATTTCTTCTTCGTTCAAAACGACAAACCGCATTGATTTCCTATATAGTTTTTTGTGTTTTGGCTCGATTTTTCTGATGTTCCATTGTTGATTCTAAAAAAAAAAGTGTCCACTATCCTTTACGAGTACGCTGTAATCAATTAAAACTCTTCACAATAAGAGAATAGAAATATAAATTTTTGTATATGTATATACACATATATGCACATATATGTGAATTATCGTGTAAATTTTTACACGCGCATATAGGATGCTTGGTTTGCATCTCATATATGACAGTCCCCGAATACCCCCCTAACTAATAATTAAAATATTGCGGAAAAAACTCCTCAGGAGTCGAACCTGGAACCTCCGGCTATTTCGCAATATTTGTTTTTTTCGCAATATTTTAATTATTAGTTAGGGGGGTATTCGGGAACTGTCATATATGAGATGCAAACCAAGCATTCTATATGAATTTTAGAATTGAAATTTTAATTCAAAAACTCGCGTGTAAAAATTTACACGTTAATTCACATATATGTGTGTATATATATATATATATATATATATATATTTGTTTCTGCACAACATCCTGGAAACGGCTCGTACAACCTATCAGTATTTCATAGTTATTACTTTCTCGAGCCTTTACATTCTTTATTAATTATTAAATTTTTTTAATTCGACGTGTTGATGTTAAAAGTTTGGTGATTTTATAGGCCGACGTATCAAACAACTATGGTAAAAGCATATAACGGAGCCTTAGTCTTAGCAGACGTCTTGCTACTTATTTTGAAGATCCTGTATTACATCTGCGAGAGCGTGTACAGATTCTTTGTTCCGGCGGAGGAAAAAAGCGTGGCTGGTGAAATAGTTCTAGTATGTAACAAAGTCAAATTATTATGATATATTGATTAATATCTACGTAGTAATATATTCTGTTTATGCAATCGTTAAAACTGCCAAGAGCAAGATTAAAATTGATATGATGTGAGTATGAGATATAATGTTTTGCGTTTTGAACGTAAACTTTTTTTATTGTTAGTTTTTTGTAGACCATCTGAGAATAATTTATATCTCGACTATGTACTTTACACTAGTTACTGATCATCTAGGTCGAGAAATTATCACAACGATAATTAAAAAATCACGCAAATACATATATCAATATATCACATATATTGATTTTTTTTTTTTTTTTTTTTTTTTTTGCTCAAACGGTTATTTATAAAGCGGTTTTTACACCTCAATTAAAAATCATTCACCATTGTGAACTATTGATTGTGTTCTATAATTTATTAATATTTAAAGACATTGTGGATATAGATTTAATTATAATATTTTTTGAAAAAAAAGTAAGAAAAATCATCAAAAATAAAAACCAAACGAAAGATCATTAAGCAGTGATGTGAGCTTTATTTTTCCGACGCTGTCGTATGAAAAATGATTACTCTCGGATTATAAAGATCGATCTAAAACATCTTGCTGTTGCTGCTTTTTTTAACGATCAATCAAAGATTATTTCTGTAACAGACTTTACATAATAAAGATCTAACCTTCACTATAAGAGATAATTCAATTGCAACGTTTCGACCTTTGGTCAAATGATATACGATGCTTATTGTATATAATATCATTCTATGTAATATTAGTTATTTGTAGCAGCTTAGGATCTAAATCAGAGATTGAAACGTTGCAAACATTTGAATTATCTTAATGAATAATAAATTTAAAATACACAACCGGGGCAGTGCATGGTCTCCCTCCATTGGCTTTCCCTCTTCAATTTCTTCTATTTGAATCCGAAGCCATGTCTGTTACAAAGTCTTTCCTTTAAATTAACAAAGATTATTTATGTATGTAATATAAATTCGCTCGTTATTATAACAATAAATAGAAAATTAAAATATCGGTCTGTTTCGAGCTGATAAAGGATCTTACAATTTATTCATGTAGGATAATATAAAGTTATACAATTAAAATATTAAACGTTTCGACTCTTACTTGAGTCCTCTTCAGTATATATTGGTATAATTTAAAATAATATTAACGCCATGCCGCAAAAAATGAGAGTAAGATGTTAAAAAAATAATATTCTTACAAGTAGATGAACTTTATCTTCGAAGTCAAGATGATTGAACTAAAGAAGTCAAAAATGTTTGATTCTTGACTTCGAAGATGAAGTCAATCTACTTGTAAGAATATTATTTTTTTAACATCTTACTCTCATTTTTTGCGGCATAGCGTTAATATTATTTTAAATTATATCAATATATACTGAAGAGGACTCAAGTAAGAGTCGAAACGTTTAATATTTCAATTGTATAACTTTATGTTATCCTACATGAATAAATTGTAAGATCCTTTATCAGCTCGAAACAGACCGATATTTTTAATTTTCCAAAGATTATTTATTTATGTCTTGCTGCAATTCTACAGATAACAGGCACGGGTCATGGTATCGGGAAGGAATTGGCACTTCGTTACGCATCTTTGGGCGCAACGGTGGTGTGTTGGGATTTGAATCAAGAGGCGAACGAGGAGACGGTGAACGAGATCAAGAAGACGGGAGCAACCGCGGCGTATGCGTATCAGTACGTTTTGTAGAAACACTCGACGCTGATCAGAAACATGTGCGATGAAGATCTAACAATGTTTTCTTATGCGTAAGGTGCGACGTGTCGAATAGAGAGCAAGTTCTCAGCGTCGCTGAAAGAGTCAGAAAGGAAATCGGTGATGTCACCATCTTGGTTAACAATGCCGGCATAATGCCTTGTCACGCTTTTCTCGATCACACGAGCGACGAGATAAGAAAAATATTTGACATTAATGTGTTAGCTCACTTCTGGGTAAGTTGCGAGCTTCTAATTAATTTATGCAATATCAAAAGACTTTTCTTCATCAATGTACAATAATTTTAAGCACGAGTATTATATTTGTATCATAGTTTTAACCTCCTCAATGTTATAATTTCAGATGCTGCAAGCATTTCTGCCAAACATGATTGAAAAAAATCACGGCCATGTCGTTGCTCTCTCGTCCCTGGCCGGACTTGGTGGTATTCCAAATCTGGTTCCTTATTGCGCTTCGAAGTTCGCAGTTAGAGGTGAAATATCGTACCTATTCACATCAAATAGATACGCGCGAAAATGCCGGATAATATCTGTGTGTAAAAACAAAAAAAAATTTATTTGAAACGAAGCTTTCATGTTTTTAACTTGTTAACGCATATTAGGACTCATGGAGTCAATTTCCGAGGAACTGCGGACAGCTACGAAAGGAAAGTCTTTGATCAAATTCACCACCATTTATCCGTACATGGTAGACACCGGATTGTGCAAAAAGCCGAAAATAAGGTGAGCGTTTTGCAAATCTATTGTGAACGTGCAACACATATTTTGCAAGATAAAATTACGGGTTGTTTGATTAAAGACCATATATAAAGTAGATACTGCACGCACATATCGCGTTGCATTACGTACCAATTTAATTCGCAGAATTAGACGTTTCGCAATGAACGTAAGTCGCAATTATAGGGACACCTAATATTTAAGAATCCACTAATTATAGATAGACACACGCATATGTAGTAGATATATGTACAACGATAATTGCATAGTGAGATAATTTGGCGTGTATATTTGACATATTTACGTTGTTACATGCAGGCTAGATTTTTGGATGCGAGGTAAGCTGTTGTGCACGGAAAAAAAAGAAAATTTTACCATTATATAAGTAAGAAAACTTGTTGAGTGTAAGGTAATTTTTTGTTTCATCAACGAAATGTTTTGTTGTGGCGAAAAAAAAATCTCAATAAACTTAAAACAAACTAGGAAATGTGGTTTCGCTGGCCATATAATAGTAATTTCTTGCTATTCTAGCAAATCTTTTTTTTCCGTATGCGTTTTCCCAGATATAATCATACTTGAAAATTAAAGAAAATAACAATATATCAAATATAACTTATATTTAAGAATTAATAGTTCTTAATTACACGCAGTCTTCTGATTATTTACCAGAAGTTTGACTGTGTATATGATTTTATTAGTAAATCTTCAGTTTAACGCTTGAAAGCAAATCAAATTCAATTCTTACCTTTGTTTTTATTCTAATTTCGGTGATAAATACGTTAATTGTTCAACAGGTTCCCGAATGCCGTGCCGTTGGTTTCACCGGGAGAAGCAGTCTCACAAATAATTTATGCTCAGAGAACAGAACGACGAGAAAGAAGTGTGCCTTCATACTGGCTGTCTCTGAACGCATTAGGAAGGTAACTGACTTGCGCATTCGCTCATAAAGCGTGTACAATTAGTCGAAAGATCTCAAAATTAACTCTAATCAAATTTTTTAATTCTAAGAATTGATTCAAATTGGCTATTAGGCTCAAGAACGTCAATCAAAACGAAAAATATTTCTCTGTCAAAACAGCTGTTTATAATGCAACGTTGATCGATTCGAGATTACACGGTCAAATCTGAATTAGAATGTATAATGGCTGCGCGTTCCGTTATTTACTGGAAATTTATAGCACATGTGACGCGAAGTAGAAGATTTTTAGTACCGGCAGTGAATATCGGAAACGCAGCCAATATCGCGGCGCAAACAAATAGAAACACTCGCGATTAGATCTCATAAGAATCTGTGAATAACATGGGTGTTTTTTATATTGATGTCTTTAATGTATGTTATCGCATTATTCATAAGACATATATCATACATATAAAAGCAAGGCCAATAAACGGTCAAACGAAGATAATAACATGTATGTCGAAACTTGTTATCTTTCCATATTCTTGTCTAATTTATTACGTAAAGTTTGACTCTGTTATACTTTATTTCTCAATACCTAAGATATGTCACACGAAAATAAAGATAAAAAAGATGTGAGCAGAAACAATTCGATTTCAGGCCGGTAAAAAATTTTTCATATATAATTATATATACTTATACACAAGTTAACATTATTATATTTAATTATACAAATCTATATGCTGAATATGTCCATACAATTTTATACTCGGAGAATTTCTTTTTTTAAGAGAATGGCTTCAGAGATACTCCAGACCAAATTGCAAAATAACTCTGTTAGTATCATGGTAAATACAAAAAAATGATAGAAAACTATATATTTTTCGTTATTCAAAGATCACTTCAAAATCATATAATGTAACCGTTCGTCGATCACAATGTGATCATTCTCTTAAAAAAAGAAATTCTCCGAGTATAAAATTGTATGGACATATTCGGCATATAAATTTCGGCATACTTAAATATAATAATGTCAATTTTTGTATAAGTATATATAATTATATATAAAAAATTTTTTTTACCGGGAGTTAATCACGCTGACTGAAATTAGCCGTAGTAGTAGTTCGAAAATCAAAGATTACAAATTTATGATATGAAATAAAAATAAAATAAAAATTGTAGACAAGTCGAAGAAAGAGTAATAAAGTTCAAACCGAGCTGTCAAATGACAATAACATAAGATGTGTAATAAATTAGTTGAGAATACAAAGAAGAAAAGAATTTTGACGTTCTGTCATCTTCATCTTATTGGCTCTTATTGGCTTTGTTTTTTATGTATATTTGATTTAATATCTGAGAATCTTTTTCTCCTTTATCTTCAATGTATGATATACATATATATATATATATATATATATTTAAACTTTTCAGACTTTTACCCGACTCTGCGATAAAGTCTGCACTAGATTTCGCCGAATGTGGTGTCGATGCAGTCAGCTAACAAATAGGAACACTCGCGCATTAGCTTATATAAGAATCTGTGAATAACATGGTGTTTTTATATTGATGTCTTCAATATGTTATCGCATTATTTATAAGACATATATTACAAACTACGTCGGGTCAAACGATTCCTACATCATAATTCGTGTGTTATACATAACTTATTTAACTGTCTTATTTTGCGATATTTATATTATTCTATAATATATGTATGAGAGAATAATATTATCTTGATTGTTAAGACGTAATTACTGTAAAACAATTTGTACGTGTATAAACGTAAACATTCATATAGATGTTTTTATACATACTGAGATATATAACTAAATAAAACTCTTTTGTATTATATATATATATATTAAAACAGAAATTATATGTTTTATTATTTGTTTAAGTTAAACCGAGCGATTCTTGAAAATGAGAAAATCTTATTAATTGTTTAGGGAAAGAATTTCTAAAAAAATTACGTTAGAACTAATGTTATTTTCTTAAAATAGAACGTTGAATAAATCCCCATGAATTTTTACAAAGTTTTGCAACGCTTTAATCAATACAAAAATTGCATCAGACATAACATGTCTAGGATTTACAGAATACGTATCCTGATAGAAAACCATTTATGAAATTATGTGACAAAATCTTGTGATAAAAATTGTGATTTGCAATTATATAAATATATTTCAAGAAGTAGATGTAAAAACATTAATCTTTTATAAAATATTTTTAATTGTTTGCAAAATTAACTTTCAAATACTATTTCAGCAAAACATTAACGATATAGCGAATCGTCTTACCAGTATATTTGCAAAATTAAATTCAAAAAGGAATTGTTCAATAATTAGGAAAAAACTTTCAGCTATGTGATGTGATTTAAAACATGTAGAAATGTTGAAATTGCACATGAAGAAATCAAAATACTTTGTTTATATATTTATAGAAATGCACAATGACTCCTAAATTGTAATGTAGAAACATAAAATATTGCACATTAATGTATGCACATTATATTTTGTATTATTTACAAAATTTTATTCTTACAAAAATTTGCGTTATGGCGAATCATCTTACTGCAATCATTTTATAGTTTTGTTAATTTATGATGCCATTTTTGTGCAGTATTTTCACAATTTGCCTACTGGAGTACCTAAAAAAAAAAAAAAAAAACGTTTACAGGATTAGGATTAATTATAATATTACATTATTATTATTATTGACATTTGTGACTCAATATAGTTTCTAGTTGGACTATTTTCTTCCGCTTCTCACATACTAAAAGAAAAAAATGGCGATTTTTTATTATTGCACGACGAGAAAATCGCGCGCGTGTATTAGTTTGCTTTCGCACTAAACTAACAAATAACATGTGCAATGTGTAGCTTCAATTAGTTGAAGCAAAAAACTACATGTTGCAAGTGGCATGCTATTTTTGTGTAAAGTTTAAGCTTGTTACGTAATGAATATGTGCTTTTGCTTTGAGATAATTTAATGTTCAAAACTTATGAGTAGACAATATTCTTTGTACAATTGTTCAACGTCAAGTCATTAAAACCGAGTAACTCGTTTGTACGTCAAATTTTTCCCATCTCCTCATTCTTGCGCATATTATTATAGTTATAATTTATATCACAATTATCAGTTTGGTGGACAGGGTTTTTTTACTGTCACACCCTCAATTTCATAACAAAAATTTAAAATTGATTATAGATATTTTGCTTGACAATGATTACCCGCTGCATTTTATTTTTAACATAATCAATAATAGAATAAAATATCTACTTAATAAAACAAATACACATGACAATTAATGAAGAATCTTAAGGCTCTGAAAGTCTTTATTTCTTAGTTTACACATGACAATATTTCTGATAACGCACAAGATACTGAGAAGAATTTCTTTGTGGTTCTTTATGTCAATAAGTTTTCTGATAATTTAAAAAAACTGTTGAGTAGTAGGGGAAACATCTCATTGGCTTTTAGAAGTATTAATAAGCTTAACAACTACATTAAAGTTCTTAAAGACCCCATTCAACATAACAATAACAAAAATATTATTTATTGCATTGATTGCGTAAACTGCGATGCTTCATATGTGGGGCAAACTAAAAGAAAGTTGAAAACGAGGATTGCAGAACACAGAAACCAAATAAATAGGAATTATGATAAAGCATACGTCATAACTGAGCATAGATTAGAAACGAATCACGATTTCAAATGAAACAAAACGCATATTTTAGATCATGAGAAACATTATTGTAAACGACAGATTTCAGAAATGCTCCACATCAAATTGCAAGACAATGCTTTAAATGTAATGTCAGATACGAAGCAATTAAAACCATACTTCGCATTTCTGGAATCTTATAAACATATTTATTTAAGGGAACATGCGATATACCCTTCGAGAGGGAATTCATGTATATGTATATTGCTTGTTTGTCAAGGATCGAGCATCAGCGTCATGTTTGATAAATTGTGGACAACAGATACATTCAAGTTTTCTTTTATTCTCACCTGACAAGTAATGTTCATTGTTATTCTTCTTTCTTATGTATTATGAATTCTCTATTTTTTTATCAATTTTCATACGTTTAATTGTGTAGACATCATGTGAGAATTTTCATACATCGACCACTGATACGCGACACTGCTTTTCCTTGGTGAGTTTTTATATTTATATATAAAAACCATTCACGACTTTCTAACCGCAATCCTTTTTAATTCTTTGTAATAGATTTTTATATTTTCGTGCCACTGAAGAAGATCCTATTCAGGATCGAAACGTTTGGTACAAAAATAAAAATTCTGAATCTAATACAAGCGTACACCAGCTTTTTGCCTCGTATTGGCCCACACTTTTTCTCAACTTATAATTTATATGTATTGTTTAAAATACCATCTGTCTCAACTCCTGATATGTACAATACATAATGCATACTTTTCTACTTAACATGTAAATAAGAATTAGGTTTTTATGTATATGAGTCGCATCAGCACAAGACAAGTTGGAAGGAACACGAAATAGTTACGTCATAGTAGTTGTCCTTGATACAGGATATATATACTGCCTCTGACAGGAAATCACTTATATAACAAAACCTTGCATAAAAATTGTGATCTGTAATTATATTGTAGATATATTTTAAGAAATAGATGTAAAAAAACAACAATATTTTATAAAATATTTGTAGTTGTTTGCAAAAGTAATTTCCAAATACTATTTCGGCAAAATAATAACGACATGGCGAATCATCTGAGCAGTATATTTGCAAAATTAATTTCAAAAAGAAATTGTCCAATAATTGAGAAAAAAAACTTTCAGCTATGTGATGCTTAAAACGTGTAAAAATATAATTGCACATGAGAAAAAATCAGAGTAATTCATGTATATGCTTATAGAAACAACAAAACTGTGAAAATATTGCAAAAAAATGGCATCATATAAAATGACGAAAAATTTCACAATGATTATGCACAACTCTTTTCTAATTTTTGACAAATATTATTTATAAAATTTTAACTTTGACAAAATTGTTGCGTTATGATCTTAGTGCAATTATTGCAAAATCGTTGTCATTCATGATGCCATTTTTTTGCAATATTTTCACTATGTGCCTATTGGATTGGGGTGGATATTGGATACATGATTCAACGACAAAGACCTGAAGTGAATCTACGTTTTGGAGGATCCGAATATGTCCGTATTTACTACACCAAATATTTTTATATTTATTTGCTTCTATACAATAAATAGACATGTTCTCTCTTTCAAACTGTTTTTCATATCCAATGATAGCAGATACTGTCATGTGACAAACGTTGATTTGTCTCGTCAATTAAATATTCTATTTGAATCACAATTTTGATTGTCTTGTATTTAAAAAAAACAATAATAATTTGTCGTAAAAATAATAAGTTTCCGTTTTTAGATAAAAGATTCGAATTATATATATAGCGCTTGGAACTCGTACGGAATAGCTATGATTGGCTGTCTCAATGACGCACTCCCCGTTCCGCAGCCTTTTTTCCGTACCATGTAACTTCACCCTTAGTTATAAGTTATAATACGAAACTGTAAGTAAAACATTTATTCTCAGTTTCGATATTCTAAGAAGATTATTTAAAATTTTTAGCGTAATTTTACTCTCTTCTGTAGAAGCACTTTTTATTTGGCGCAGTAAATACGTAACGACCCTTCGAAACGTACGATTTACAGGTCTCTATTGTATCTTGTACTTTAGTAACTCTTCGTAAACAGACCTTAAAAATGACTTATGAGTTAGACAGACTGGGTCGCGCGATTTTAACATCGAATATCTTCGCGAAAATTTCTTTTTGTTCTAAAACTAATACCTATACTAGACACCGGTTTGAAATTTTTATGTGGAGTCTGAAAGACCCCGTGTCTGCGTGCGAAGAGTTAACATAAACGAATTTACGTTGCATGTTGTTTGATTCTTAGACCGGCAATACACGAAAAATTTAAGCGATAGTTCTCTTTTTTTTTTTTTTTTTTTTTTTTTTTTAATTTAAAATTGAAAAAACAAACGTTGTAAGTGATTGATTTGCTTTATGTTGAAAGTTGCGTTTTGTCAGTAATTACACATTGACAATCTATGGTTTACGTGACATATATTATAGATTTTCAATGCCTGGTGAATTAATTTTGGCACGTCAGGGTGGCAGCACTTGAGTTTGGCGCAGTTTTCCGTTCAGTGGTAGAGTAGAAAGTAGTATCTGCAAAGGAGAAAGTTTGCTGCTGTAGTTTGTTTATTGAAAAATAAACTGCACATTATTGGTGAGTTAAGACCAATAATTTTTTATAACATATGCGTCGCTTTGCATGAACACATCTTACATATATCTCTAATATACACGAGCGCATAATAAATGAAGCTATCAGTCAATCAATCACTCAATATACTGTAACACGAGTAACTCGATCACATTTTGATACGGACGGTTACGAACGTACGGCGACTTTTAGTCTCTTTTAGTTTTTTTATACTCCAGAGGAGTGGGAGAAAAAAAACACAAAGACAGGGAAGAGAGAGGTGAATTGTGATACCTAAAAACGATGGGTTTTGTCTTCTGAAAATGTAGTCAAGTCTAAACAGTGCTACCAAGAACATCTATTTAAAATCACGAATTCTCGGGCTTGCGTATTTTAGAAGAAACATCTATTAAAACGTTTCGGTGCAAAACGAATTACTGTTATTTTTTCATCTCAGCAAGTCCATATATAGGATTTAAAGTGAAACGACAGAACTATTCAAGGACTGCTTTAGCGAATCGATTATTTGAACACGTGATAATCAGGTGATTACATATATCGAGCTTGTTAAATTCTACGATTGTCGATACACGACTTAAATGGCGCGAAGAAACACAGATATCATAGTGAAAAAGTACTTATTGTTAGTGTTAATTTGAAATTTGCTTAATAAATAATTAAAGTGTGCAAAATCGTCATTTTGTCAAGAAGAACACAATATATTGTTAGAAAATATTTAAGTCATACGCATGCACACACAAATATATTTCAGAACTATTTTAACACAAGAACACAAATTATAACCGTACATTAAAGCTTATATATTATATATTATATTATCATTGTATATTCTCTCTCTCTCTCTCTCTCTCTCTCTCTTTCTCTCTCTTTCTCTCTCTCTCTTTCAAATATATTTGTATATATATATATATATATATATATATATATATATATATATATATATATTATATATATACAGGGTGT